>LPNX010430734.1:555841-773674 GCA_001517045.1 Pseudotsuga menziesii
ACATCACCATTGTAGATGCAACACATCTCACCCAGGTGGGTTGTAGAAAGCACCCTTTTACACAATTATTTCTTCTAACTACCTAATAGGCATATTTATTACCCACTAACCATCGAGTGGGCCTATTCCATTAGTATCGCCACCTTCATAAATTATCTCCTTGGGTACACCATAATATCCCCCCTAGGTACATTACATTACTTACTGTCTTCACATATTTTGTTCCCAAAATATGGGAGGAAAACATATAATATGATCTACTAAGAAATGTAGTCAATTGGTACAAAGAATGACCATCCATCCATCCTAGTAAAATGCGAACATGGAATCCACCCATTTCCATGTGACCTCGATATTGATGATGGTTGCAAATTTGGTTCCATGTTGTTCTTGTGCTACTTTGATATCTCCATGTATTTATTTTAAATCTCCACGTGCCTCCATATTCATTTCCTTTTTGTTCCATGATCATTGATGCTCCCAAGCTTACCTTGATGACTATTGTTTCTCATGGTGGTGTGGGTGGCAATATACTACAATCTTATCTATTTTTTCTTCTTTTTTTGAATGTTTTCTCTTGGGGTCATATAACTCCTTTGATTCTTCTTATTTTTTATGTCCTTCCAAGGTATTGTCTTCAAGCGCTTATGTATATTTTTATTCTTTTGATTGTACCTTGGGCTCTTCATTTGATGTGTCAGTTGGGGCTTCAATTATTTTATCTATAAAGACTTCTCCATGGGTCACCTTGGACCTTTCTTGTTTAGTAAGAGAAATATTCTACAAAGTATTTTTAATTTATTATACCAAAACTTCATAAATTTCTTTTGTACATTAATTATAATTGTACCAACTGAGTCCATCCAAGGATATCCCAAAACAATATCCACACAAGTTATATCAACAGCATGAAATTATGAATGCGACACATATTTATCCATGTTAATGTTCAATTTTTTAAAAATTTGAACATTCTTACCCTCATCTTGTATGCTTTAAATATGCTTCTAGGGACTAGCAATCTTTTATCCACGTCAATGTTGATTATATTACGTTTACTACTAGGATTTATAGAAACAATGGCGTTCTCTTGCTAAATACATCCATGAACATGTAATAAGAAGTTGTCATGTGACAATAACCCCTTTGTGTTTTCTTTATCTAAAAATATTTTTTTATAATCACTATATGAAAGTCCCAAGATTTCCTTAGTGTCAATAAACCTCCACCATATGGAAGTATCTTCCTATATGTTATGGTATAATTGGTGTCTCCAATGATAGGGACATTTAGCCTCCCACTAGTATATGTTTTCTTCAATACTAGGACCATTATATTTTTATATAAAAAAAAACATATTTCTTGCTATAGATCCAAAAATAGAACATGGTTTTGAAGAAGATCACATACTTTTAAGATGACAAAATTAAAATGATCATAACCTACTCAATATTTTTCATAATATCTATTATAAATGCAATTATGAAATTCCATTGTCATTTTTTATCTGTTGGGATTGGTTTGACAGAAATATCGCCACTCTATCCAAATGTATAGCTTTTCTAGCTATGTTGTTGTCACAAGAAAATCCCTTTAAATAACTTATTTTATATTAGCGATAATTCCACTTCCCAAACTACAATTTGGATCATTTTTAAAAGGATCTGGTGCTTATATTAACTTACATATGCAACATTTTTATTCAGATTCTTCCTAAAAAGTTTCATAAATCAAGTTGAATTTTGCTATCCTATTTTTTCCTTTAAAAATATGTAAAAAAAAAGAAAAAATACTCCAATTTTTTGGCCCAAGAAAGATATTCGTACCACTTGTAGTGATCCTTAAATTAGAAATTGAATCACAACAATGATATAAACCCTTAAACTTCATAAATACCAAGATATATGCACACCGTAAAGAACACAAGAATGTAGAGAAAACCCTTAAGGTAGGGTAACACCATCGATTACTCCTTAATGAAGGGATCATTCTACAATCCATGCTTGTTACAATACAAATCGTCCAATATATCACATACAATGATGTTTATGCATATTTATACCCTTTCATGAGTATATTATTTCATTTAACTAACTAATGATCCTATTTATCATCCATCAACTACCAAGTGTGCTTATTCCATAGTTATGGACATGTTATATACACTATCCCCTAGGGTACCTCCCTAGGTACACTACAACTCTCCACAAAAATTCTTATTTGATTCAAGTTGTCATCTCTTAAGAGTCATGTGAGTAGGGTTCTCTTAGTATTTGTACTTTCTTCCATTGCCACTGTCACTGGCTTATCATAAATAATATTTCATTCAAGCTCAAGTGCAACTAAGGTTATCAAAAACCAAAATCATTTACTCAACAAAAGTGTTCAAGAAGTTCAATATGTCACTTATTGATCCACATGGATATTGGTGGCCACCCACCTATTCCACTGGATCAAACAATTGTCTGTTTTGGAAATTTTCTAGTAATTTTTCTACAGTTTTTCGGGTCCTAAACTTCTGGGGTCATTTTGAGGCCTTAAACGACATTTTTTGGTGTTTCAGGGGGCCAAATGGTTGCCAATTGCATCCATCTGGTGATTCAAGGGGGAATCAATTTTCAAATGAATCCATTTGGACCAAGTCAGAAGATGTAAATATCAAATATAACTTTATAAAGAGTCATCGAGTGCCCAAATCATAGATCGTATGCAAATGCTATGACCCCAGGAAGTTAATTGTTCAACTAACTACCTAGGGGCCGTGAAATTTACGACGATTCATCTTCTAGGGTTATGTTTTGTATGTTTAGGGTTATTTCCCTCATGATTATTATAAATAGGCACTTTTGGCCTCATTTTGTATTCATCTTGGCACAAATGAGTGTTGTGGCCACATCTCTTCTCAGAGATAGATACCACCATTCTAGATGCTTTATTTTATAGCCTGGCCTATTTACGCTATTTAGTAGAATATGTGTTTACTATATCATAGTGTTTTGTGCCATGCATTTCTGTTTATGATTCTATATATGTTATTTCATTATGTTCTAACATAAATCCAGATTAGTGGTATTAGAGAAATCTACTCTTTGATTGTTTCTCGGTGCACGTCCTCGATAAGGTCAGGGTATATAGATTTGGGTCTCAAACTAGTTTCACTTGAGGAAGATCACTCTCGTCGCCCCAAACAACCTCCCATGGAGGAATAAAAGAGAGATGATGGAGTAGGATATCCTATCAAGTCGTTGCTCAAGGAATCCCTTGCGTGACAGAGGAACGTGATGATGGATAATTTCTCCTAGATCCTTCAACGAATGCCAACAATAGTAGATGCACCTTCAACGAGAAGCCATTTTGAGAATGCAACTCCCTTCAAGGTACAAGTTAACTTTGATATTCCTTTAATTGAAGGTCATATCAATGTTTATTCCCTAGATAAGTGGTTGAATGTTCTAGAAGGGTATTTCTCTATCCATAATTTTTTCGACAGGGAAAATATCACATTTGTGCTCCTCAAGGATGCCCCCCATGTCAAAATTTGTGGGAAACTTATTGTGAGTCAAAATCATTAGATGAGTATGGAATCTTTGGCACCAATCCAACTTGGGCCTCTTTCATAGTTTCATCAAGGAATAATATTAACCTATGGGAAATTATGATGACTAGTACACAAAATGGACCATTATGCGTCAAGAGAGGGACCACACGGTGTTTGAGTACACCAACAAATATCATACCTTGTGCACAAAGTTGGGTATCAAGGACTCTTAACGACACCTAGTACTAAAATATTGTAGTGGCCTACATCGATTGATACAAACAGAGATGGAATTCTTGGACATTTCTTCATTGGGAGATTCCTATCAACATTTGTCAAAATCGAGGAGAAATTTTGACAAAAGATCGAAGTGAGAATTCGGACATGCAAATCCACAGCAGAATTAAGGTGAGGGAAACCCTGCCTCGTAGAACACAAGATAG
Organism: Pseudotsuga menziesii; assembly: GCA_001517045.1. Lineage (NCBI taxonomy): Eukaryota > Viridiplantae > Streptophyta > Pinopsida > Pinales > Pinaceae > Pseudotsuga > Pseudotsuga menziesii. The sequence continues at coordinate 559,823 of LPNX010430734.1, forward strand.
GGAAAGGACAACTAGGCTCAACCACAAGAAAATAAGGGTAATGGAAAGATAAAGAAGGAAACCATGAAGTGGTGTGAGTTCCACAAAATCCCCTAAAACAACACTGATGAACCCCACTCAAAGAAGTCGTCGGTGGCCAAGATCAAAGCTTAAGAACTAGATCCTGATTTTGATTCAAAACCCAATGTCATGGTCACAGACTAGGGTAAGTGGAGCATTGATGCAAAACCCAATGTCAATATTGTTGTAGTGGATATTTCTCTCTGGATACGTGCAAAAGCACCAACCTTATATCAGAGGGATCTATAGGTAGATTTCATGGTGGAAGGGAAAGAATTCAACCTTGACTTACTTTACAAACAATAAACAAACTGTTTTTTAGATTTTATTTTAATTACCCAAAAAAATGCAACATACCTTTGTAAATGGGAAACTACATTCGTTTAAGGATTTTGTCCAAAGGCTTCCACCATCTGGTTCTCCGATTTTCTCCAACTAGGGTTGTCAATGGGAATGAAATGAAGGATTGTACGGAGTAAATTCAACATACAATGTGACGTGGGAACATGTGGCAAAATTATGATGGACAAAAGTGTGACTAAAAGTAAAAAAATGAAAAGTGTGACCAAAAGTGTTTTTGGGGAGACCTTCACAATGTATTTATAGGATGATCCAAGATTTATTTTCCCATGGTATTGGTCCATGGTTTTATGTAGTGCATGGATTGGTCCATGATTTATGGCCCATTCTTATTTTAGGGTTTTTTGGTCCTATTTTGAGAGAATGTTTTTTTTTCAATAAATGCACATCTTCCTTGTATTTATGAGGGAAGGAATAATGATTACTTGGGCCAATTTGGAGGGAATTTTATTGTGAAGGTCAAAATGGAATGAATAATGATGGGATTATGATGTATAATTATGGTGTTGACCATAGAGAGCTATGTGGACAATTTTTTGTGTTAATTAATTCCCCCCTGATGTGTGAGGGCAGGAGCTCATCGTATGGCCGACAAACATCATAGGATCAAGGGAGAAATGGTGAAAACGATGGAGAAACTAGAGAGAAATTTGGAGAATTGGAGTCTCCTCATTCGAATTGTAGTGGATTTTGGTTTGTATTGCTTATCCAAATGGATGAGGTACATATAATATCAAACATATATATGGACGAGGTGGGCATACCCATGCTTGTATCAATGTATCAATATAAAAATGGGGATTAAGGCTCAAACAAGGGGATCCGATAAATACATATAATTGGTAGTACATAGTGGTGGCCCCGCTAGAATGTTGAATACAAATACTGATAAAAAAAACTGGTACATAGAAACAATGGCATTCTATTGGAATGCAATATCAGAATAACTGATGCTCTATTGAATCTGAGGGTGTACACAACTACATGGACTCAATGATTAAGAGTCAGAATCTCTGAGGTACAATAAATGACATCTGATACTATAGATATACAAAAGTATGATAATGAGGGTCTTCCGAGCACTATCGACAATGCATCCCGGATATCACAAAGGACATGAAACTATATATATCCCAAAGAGACTCACCAATGTGCTAGAGTCGGGAGACAACCATGGTATTAGACCAAATAATGAAGGAACCAATAACCTTTATGAATATCAATGATGTGATAATGTAGCTGAAGTCGAGCATGTGAGACAGAACCAACCCAAAAGACATTAAGGACTCCTTTCAAGTGGTCCAAGGGACTCATCAATGAGGTGGATGAAACCAAGATACATGGACCTTTGGGTCTATCCTATGGAATAGATTTGTTGATGTCGATAGGGAGAGACATGCAACTACCAAGGCAATGAGGTTTCCTTGATAGAAGCATGAGGGGGGCAAAAAAAGATATCGAATAAAATGGGATTGAGAAACTGAATAGGGAATAGGGGAAGGGGATTATGGGGGAATCAAAATTCCTTTGTTCAGAGTATGGCGACAGGGATAACATAGCAGCATATGAAATTGAATCATGGCGAGGGAATCATAGTGTTGGAACCAGGGAGATGGCTGCAATGGGAGATACTTGGGGAAGACACTGGACAAGTGATATCCATGGGATCCAAGGGAGACTCATCGCAGAGCACTCTGAACAAAGGTGACCCAATGGGGGGAATGCTTCCATAATGTGAGACTATATGCAATATGGGTGGGCATCGAGAGGTACCTTTTGGGCCTTCTTCATAGTTTAAGGAGCTCAAAGAAGGGATAGAAGTATGCTCAGTATGATACTGTCTCATGGATTTTTGTTGATCCCAAGACGATAAATGATCGATTATGTTTTCATGTTTAGAGATTCTGAAAATGTGAAGAAGAATCCAATGGGTCTCTTTTTCGTATAATAGTCTCCTAAGCCCCCAAAAGGATAAAATTGTACAAAGGAGAACTCTCCCAGCCGAAAGGGGAAAAGAGACTTATTTTCTGCACTTATTCCAACCAAGATGAGAAATGATAAACCTATATTGATTGAACGATCATTCAAATACTTTTACAAAAATAAACGAAACCAAGTTTGCTTCGAGATATTTTCTTTATGAGAGGGATATAGAAGAGCTTAAATACAACCCATAAGTGAGTTTTTTCATAGAGTACAGTACCAATGTCCAAAAATCATAAAATGATACAAATGGAAATGTTCTTAGCTAGAAGGTCCTAGGGTGGTGCTTTTCTTTAATTTCTCTACATAGTCTAAAAAATGGATAAAAAATACCACATATACACCCTTTAAAATAATTTAATAGGCGTGAAAGGAAGCAATATTTCACTACAATCTTTTCATTCTTTAAGGAGTCAAAAAAGAGATTAACAGAAACTATGTAATGGTCAGTCAATCAAGGAGGAAGTTTTCAATGTGCCAAAAGAGGTGATGTTGGGATCATGGGTGACATGGAGAAAAACAATAGTGAAACATTGGTGGGGCCTCCTTGTAAGATAGTGAATGGTGGTAAAATAACACAGTTTGCAATATGGATGGAGCGTAGGGCTCATAAACACTCCAATACAGATGGGGTTCATGTGGACATTATATTTGTGACATTGAAGGAATACTTGATGTAAGTATTTCAAATGTTGGGAACGCTTTCAAGATCAATCTGTGAGGTAGTCCAAATAGATAAGGATAATGTGAATGAGTTCATGGAAGAAAAATTTCATGGCTTGCTAAAAAGTGGCTCCAACATTTTTAAGTCCAAATGGCATGACGTGATATGCAAAATTTCCCTAGGGGGTGGTAAAGGAGGTTTTATATTGATCTTCTTTGCGGATCTGGATTTGGTTGTAACTTGAAAAACCATCCATGAAGGAAAAGAATTCATGGCTGGAACATGCATTTATGATTTGGTCGATAAATTGAGTGGGGAAGTTGTCTTTGGGATAATCCAATTTCATATCACAGAAGTCAGTACACACATGAATGGTTCCTTGTTGTTTTTTAACAATAACAAGATTGAAAACCTAATTGGTATACGCGATGGGGTATACAAATCCTGCTTTGTACAAATTTTTGATCTCAGCTTGGAAAATAGGGGCCTTTGATGGCTGGATGGGTCGTTACTTCTAGAGAATGGGGGGAACATCAGGCCATGTGTCTATGTGATATTCAATGATAGATGGATCAAGCCTGGGAATTTCAGTGTAGGACCAAGGGAAAACATCATGAAAATCTTGAAAAAGTGTCTTGTGTGCGACAACTTCCTCAGGAGAGAATGAAGCACTGATCATGATATTCTTGACTATCCCAGGTTTTGTTGAGATATTGGCTTGGATGGTTGGAAAGATATTGGCCATATTACCTTCCTCGAAGGATTCGAAGGCTGGGATTGGTTTTTTTAAACAATCGACACTTCCATGAATAAAATGTTTTGACTCGACAGAGAACTGATCCGACTATGAGGAAGGTTCATCAAGGATGACAAATGAGCGATGGTGTGGGTCATCCCAAGGATACTCAGGAGTTGTGAAAGCTTCAAGGATCTTTTCGTCGTTACAAAAGTGGTGCATGGATAGATCAGATGTATCTTCCACGGTCGATGAGGGGGAAGGAAGACTGGAAGTTGAGATCATAAAGATGATGTTAGTGGTATCTGAGGAAGAATCTAGAGGGTGGATTTCTTTGAGGATAGTGAATTCAGACTCAATTGAGTGCTCACAAAAATTAGTGAGGAGGGATTGGTACTCCGGTAGGTTTGGAAAATTATGGGAATAATGACCATAGAGGCCACAAACTGCACACGAGTGGTTCGTACATAATAAATTGTTCTTAATTATGGAGATGTTTGGTACATTAACAAATGGAGTGTCATAAAACTATACTATTTGTGCATGTGGGTGTGAATAAATGACAAATCGGGACAATTTTGAGTAGTGTGGCCGAGGACATCGCATAAGGCACAAGTTGGAGTTGGACTTCGCATAAGGCACAAGTAGGAGGTGTAGGGGATTTTGGTGTAGGAAGAGGGGATGCATGAGCGGATGAAGGAGCAGCTGGTTGTGTACCATGAGGTGGTTGTGACACTACCTCAATAGGTTGGACTTGTGTCAGCACAATTTATGGTGTTGGGCTGGGGTTGCGTGGATCGAGGTACCACACTAGAACACCCAAAGTTAATCCCAGAAGGTTAATAGTATCCATGAATAGTTTACTCATGATTCTAGAGGATGGAAAGAGAAATGGGAGGGTGTGTAAGGTAAATGAACCCCAAAAATTCCTTAGAGAAAGAATGGGGGTGGACGCGGTCTGTGGTTGGGGTTACGGATAAGGATGCAATGAGGTTGAAAGTTTATCGGATGTGTGTAATGTCCAAAATTTTACATTGGGTCACAATAGCCAAATCACATTTTCCATATTCATGAAAGTTGTCAAATGGATGCTAAAAGTCAAATAATTACCAAGGAGGAAAATCACTAGTTTCCTAGGTTGGGGGTGGAAGCTTTGAGATTTGGAATAAGGGGGATAATAAATGATGTTTATACATTAGAAGGGGATAAATATTTAATAATGTATCTTATTAAATAAATACAAGAGAAAATGGAAGTGACAATGGAGCATGAAGACGCATGGAGACTATGGGGCCCACACTAGCTAGAATTCCTATGTTAAATGGTATATTTCTCTTGCAAATTTGAATATATGGGAAGTATAATGTTTTTGTATGGATTATAATTTTAATATAATTTTCCATATACTTCATAGGTATAATTTGGGATGAATTGTAACTTACATGGGAGAGGAAGAGCCAAATGGGAGTTTCATGGACACTTGGCTAGATTCCCGTTACATTTATGACATCTATGACACCAATGATGGAGATTCTATGACAGTTATGACACAAGTCAGATATGAAGGATGGAATAATAACATAATGACATGTCAGGACTGAATAGAGCATCTTAGAGGTCGAATTTTGGAGTTGGATAAGGCCAAGAGGCTCCTACTCAAATTTGGGAGAAGAGGGAAGGTGAAGAGAGAGGCCACATGGCATAGCATGAGAAGACACACCAATTCGACTTGGATTTGGTTTATGGATGGATTTTGAACCTTATAAGACTAATAATGTTTATAAAACATAGGGATCATCCATGATAAGAAGTTTTTTCTCATTTGTGAAATTGTCATTTGTGAATTGTGAGAGCTAGTTGATGACTAGTTTTCTTGCTTAAGCCAATTTCGAGGGTGAAAGATTCTCATCCTAGTTGGTGTTTGGAAAGACCACTCAGGTATTTAATGGAGCTTTAATGGAGTCTTATTTTCAGGTGTTAGATACATGAAATAATGTGGATTATTCTATTGCATCACTCTCTCTCAACTATTTCCAGTTTTCACATCATATTCATGCCAATGGAGGGATTGCGCTTTGGGTGAGCTATTGATCTCTTAGGGGAAGATTATAATGCTCATTATATTATTTTATGATGTATATTCTCTGTATTTCATGTTTATAATACTCTCAGGTCGAAATACCCAAAATAATTCATGTAAAAATGTTGAACAATGAAGAAATAGTGTCATTTCCCCACTATCTTGTTGTGAACCATTGTAATGCTGATGATTTAGAATTGGGAGAGAATTTGATTGTAAATTTATGATTGGAATCAGTTAAATATTCTCTTTTATTCATTCTCATAAAGTTTCAAGTCTAAATTCCCAAGAGTTGTATGTCAAAATGACTTTTAATGAGCAAACAATGACCATTTCCACTCTATTTTGATATATGCCATGGTAATGCTTATTATTTCAAATGGGGGAATGTATCTCTGATAAATGTATGATGTATGGAATGTAATTAATGTGTATTCCAAGTATAATGTTCATTAATTAAGCATTTGAAGCCATTTTACTCATTTTTATTGCATTGGGAGAAGATTTGGTGCATTTTCCCCAAGGGTCGAAATTGTGACTTGGGAGTTGTTTTGGAAAGAGTCATAACAGACTGTATAAACTGAACCATGATGCATAAGAGAATTTTAAAAGGTCACTTACACATAACCATCCTCTGTTAATAAATTCAAGTGACTTTGGGATCATTTGTGAAGCCATTTCCGGCAATTACCCGAGGGGAATTGGAACCCCAATTTGCTAGTAAAGGATCCTACTTTGAACAGAACATTAAACAAGTTTGTGGATGTAATTGGGATGCAAAAAAAAATACATGAGCATTATATTTAAGATATATTATCAGTCATGTATCTTCAGATAAAATTTGGAAGCATTTGAGTCAATTTGGAGGTCTAGACATCAAAACTAGTCAAGAGCCAAAATTGGGAAAAAGTGGAAAAATTGGTCATTTAATAAAGTTCCAAAAAGGGGACATTACAATGTGATGGTGTAAAATTACAATATCTTATTCATAGAGGGAGGAGGTGACAGGGACAAAAAGGTTTCACTAAAAGGGGTGCCAGTAAAGAGGCTTGTACCAACAACGAATAGGGAGGGGATGGATGCACTATCAATGGTGGTGTCGATGGTAGGGAGGACATGCTTCAGAGTGGCTGGTACTTTGGGATTGCAGTATGTCAAATGGTTAATGGTCACAATATTCTCATCGTGGGGGAACATCATGAGTTGAAATATATATTAAGTAACAACTTGCGTTGAATACATGTAACTACGTCTAAGGAGAAGGTTATAATATAGCTGGGTGTTCATAACCTCAATGTTGATCAACATAGTTTTACCTGCCAACTCAATGGGGACATTATTGATAACACCTTGTGGTTGGGTAGCATGAACATCATAATCATGTAGGGAAATGGTTGAGGGTTGAAGGATTGTGGATTCTATATTTTTCCAAATGAAGGTTGACATAACATAAGTGGATGCACCCTCATCGATGAATGACAAAATTCTTAATGGTGTCAGGAACCTAGAAAGATATAGATCATGAAGTCATCTGAATTTCTCCTTGATCCAAGTCGAAAGTGATAAAAATGGAGTCAGTATAGGGGTCGATGACACCTAAAGTGGATAACAAGGATTTGCATTACCGAGGACAAGTTCTCAGGAATTCTAGAGCATACATGGAAGAGGTAGACTAGTCCAAGTCATTGAAAATAATGTAATTGAGAGAATCTCTGTTAGTTTTTCAGCATTAATCTAGCATTATTAGGATCTTTAACTGAGAGAATAACAATCACATCAATCAAACACAAGAGACAATGAACACAATGTTTTTCCTTGGGGAAACCATAAAGGAGAAAACCCCGCAACTTCCTCAGAGATAGAATCAACACCAAAATAGAAAAGCCCAAAACAGTAAGTGATATCCCGATAGCAGTAATATTCTTCTTGTCTAGCCCCAGTGTCTTCTCCTTCCTTAACTATGCGCTACACTTGAGTGTGGATGAGTTGTGTGATAAATAGAGACACCTGTTCTCTATTTATACTAATCTCGGCATGACTAAAACCCTACTAGGGATGACCTCTACTAGGAGAGTCTAATAACCCTAGTGCCCCGGAACTGCGGGGACTTTAACCCTTAGACAATCGGAGGGTTACCTACTATTACTTGACATGACTTGTTTACATAATAGATCCTCCTGATCGGAACATTGGGGCATGAAAACATGACTCAATTACATAATAGATACATCCTGAAATAAACATCGGGTTACAAGACATAATATACATAGATGAATACATTCCGAAGTTACAAATACATCAACACTCCCTCTTAACTAGGAAGGTATTCTTTTGACACAATTTTCAGCACTGGTCTTCTTCTCTGCATCAACTGGATCATCTCATCATCTTCAAGTCTTCTTCATCTTCGAGTCTTCAATTCATCTTCTTTCTCTTCAAGTCTTCTTTGTCTTTGAGTTTTCAAGTCATCTTCTTTCTCTTCATCACGAGATCTACATCATCATGACTACTGGCTCATCACTGCTGGATCATCACTCGATCTGCATCATCATCAAGTCTGGATCATCTCATCTGGATCACTTGATATGGATCATCGAGTCTGGATCACTTGATCTAGATCATTGAGTCTGGATCATCATCACAACTAGATCGTCACTTGATCTGGATCATCATCAAGTCTGGATCATCTCATCTGGATCACTTGATCTGGATCATCATTAAGTCTGGATCATCATCTGCTATCTCATAATGGTGCTATCTCGATTCTTCTCATCACAGGAAGTTCTACAGAGTCAATCCTGTAGGCCTACCTTTCATGTAGGTCTTCATCAGCGCTTATATTTGACACTTAAGTCAGAATGGCCCACCCAGCTCTTACATCTGACCACATCTTGTCAGAAAGGCATGCCCATCACTCACATCTAACCTCATCTTGTCAGAAAGGCTCAGCACTTATATCCGACCATGTGCAAGCACACCGCATCTCGATATGCTTCGACTTGTCATGGAACATTGGATTTTTTGACAACTTCACGCAACTCTGGTTGTCACAATGTATACAAGTACCATCCAACTGGAGATCAAATATATCATATAGTAGCTTCCATAGCCATACTGCCTCACAACTAGCTGAACACGCTGCGACATACTCTGCTTCAGCTGTACTCAGTGCCACACAGGATTGCTTCCTGCTAAACCAAGAGATCACACCTGATCCCATACTGAAGCAACATACTGAAGTGCTCTTCCTATCAATGGCACTACCTACCCAATCTAAATCAACATATCCCTCCAGGTTAATCTTCTGATTCACATCGTACTTGAGCCCATAATCAACTGTACCCCTTAGGTACCTCAAAATATGATTTGCAGCAGTCAAGTGAACATTTCTAGGATCTGTCAATAACTGGCTCAAGGTGTTCACAGCAAAGCAAATATATGGTCTTGTGTTCTTCAGGTACATCAATGACCCAATCATTTGATGATACATCGTGGCATCAATAGTCTCTGATGAAGCATCACTCAATAGCTTCAGGTTCAATGCCATAGGTGTGGCTATGGCTTTGTAGTCCATCATCCCAAATCTCTTTAGGATCTCTACTGTATATTTCCCTTGTCCAAGGAATATTCCATCTGAGCTCTGCCACCCCTCCATACCTAGAAAGTAATGCATCATACCCAAGTCCTTCATCTCGAACTCAGCAACAAGCTTTCTCTTCGTATCAGTAATCAACCCATATGTACCTGTCAAAAATAGATCATCTACATATAGTAGACGCATCACTGGGTTGCCATCCTCAACCTTGTAGTAAAGGTTGGAATCTGCTTTACTCTTGGTAAAGCCAAAACTGGATAGAAAGTTTTCAATTCTACCGTATTAGGTCCTAGGTGCCTATTTCAAACTGTACAGGGCTTTCTTCAGTCTGCATACATGAGACTCCCTGTCATGTGTCTCAAAACCGAGTGGCTTCTCTACAACACTTCCTCTTCTACTACACCATTCAAGAAAGCAGTCTTGACATCCATCTGGTGTATCTTCCATTTCATCACTGCAGCCAGAGCAAGTACTGATTTGATAGAAGTGTATCTGGATATAGGTGCAAAGGTTTCTTCATAGTCTATTCCTTCTTTCTGAGAGAAACCTCGAGCCACAAATCTTGCCTTATATTTTTCAATGCTACCGTCTGCAGCATGCTTGATCTTGTAGATCCATTTGGAAGTCACAACTGACTTCTCTTTTGGTCTTGGGACAACATCCCAAACATCATTCTTCATGATTGACTAATATTCTTCGATCATAGCATCCTTCCATTCTTTCTGTTCTGCCACTTCTTCATAACTGGAAGGTTCTTTATCAATGAAATCACATAGTAAAGCTACATACCCGAAACAGGATTTGGTCCTCTTTCTTTCTCTGTGATTCTCTTCTGGAGCCCCATATCTTTCCGCACCTTGGATAAGTTCTTGTACCCAAGCAAGTTTCCTCTTGTGAGCATTCTTCTCCAAAGGTGGATCTACAGGTCTTTGTGGTTCTTCAACTTCTCGATCTTCTTCTTGAATTTCTTCATTCATGGTTGTGTCATGAATTCTGGGTGCTTCTGCTTCTTCAGGTTCTTCAGCAGGTCTTTTTCTGGATTTGTTGTAAGCTGTGTCTTCAACAAATGTCACATCCCTGCTGATGTCAATCTTCTTGTATCATGGGAAATAGATTCTGTAAGCCTTCGAGCTTTCAGAGTATCCCACAAATATGCCCTTCTTTCCTGAAGGATCTAATTTTGTTCTCTTTTCTTTTGGAATGTGTATGTACACAGGACAACTGAATATTCTGAGATGGCTAACTTCTGGTTTCTTGCCGGAGAAGACTTCTTCAGGAGTCTTATTCTTGAGTACTCTATGTGGAGTACGGTTCTGTACATACACCACTGTTCTAGTAGCTTCCGTCCAAACATGCATAGGAAGATCTTGATCATGAAGCATTGCTTTAGCAGCTTCCATGATAGTTCTGTTCTTTCGTTCCGCAATCCCATTCTGTTGAGGATTGTAAGGAGTGGTCAACTCCCTCTTAATCCCTGATTCTTTACATAGCTCTTTGAATTCATTTGAAGTGAATTCTCCGCCAATATCTGATCGTAAAGTCTTGATCTTCTTTTCAGTATGGTTCTTGATCAAGGCTTTGAATTCCTTGAATTTGTTGAATACTTCATCTTTGTTCTTCATGAAGTAAACCCATGTATTCCTATAAAAATCATCAATAAACGAAACATAATATGCATACCCACTTAGAGAGTTGGATGACATAGGACCGCATACATTGGAGTGGATGATTTCCAAGATTCCTTTTGCCTTGCTTTCGCTACTTGGAAATGTCTTCTTTGTGTTCTTCCCTTTCTCACATCCTTTGCAGACCCCATCATGTTTTTCTTGCATTTCTGGAAGACCTTCAACAGCTTTGCTTGCAAGAGGCAGTGCTCTGTAATGCACATGTGCAAGCCTTCTATGCCAAAGTTCACTTGGCTCTACTGTGTCATGGACCAAGGCTTGTTCTGGATGGCCCTTCAATTTGTACAAGCCTCCTTCTTGTTCTCCAATCACTATTGCATCATCAATAGTATTTCCTTTGGCCACATAATGACTTGACCATCTATGAATGCAACCCTCATTCCTTTTGCATCCAATGCTGGTATGGAGAGAAGGTTCTTCTTGAGTCTTGGAAAAAACAATACTTCCTTCATTCTTAGAGACTTACCTGAGTCTATTTTATAGGAAAATTCCCCACTACCTTTTATTGGATATTGGTAGTCATCTCCTAGCTTCACCTTGTGGGGTGATTCGTGTTCTGAGAGCTTCACAAAGGATTCCTTGAATCTAGTCATATGTTTGGAGGCCCCACTATCAATAAGCCAATCATTACTTCCATGAGTAATGTTACCTGTGAGAGCGAAAATCAGAACATATTCAACCTCACTTGAAGAATCTTCACTTTCATATCTGGATCTCTTCTTGGATGGTTCATCATCCTCTGCAGCATGAGCATGATGTATTTTCTTGCTTCCCTTCTTCTTGTGAGAGGTACTTTTGTTCTTAGGACAATCTCTAGCAAAGTTTCCTTTTTCATCACATGTATAGCAAATGTATTTAGACCTATCTCTAGGCTTTCTAGGGTTGTTCCTGTGATGAGAGTACTTACTTCTGTGATGGCTGGATCTGGATTTCTTGGATTGTACTATGAGAGCTTGATGTTCACTTCCCATCTTCTCTTCTCGAGCTACTATCTGAGCTTCTTCTTGAGAAAATTCTTCCCACAATCTACTGAACTTGACTAACTTCTTTCTAGCACATATCCCTTAAATGAAAGAGTCCCATGTCCTAGGGAGACCATTCAAGGTGGTCATCACAATTTCTGCATTCTCCACTTCTTCATCTACTGCTTCCAATTGTTCCTTGATCTGAGAAACCCTTGTGAAGTAAGACTGGATGGTCTCTGAATTTTGGATATTCACATTCTTCAGTTGATTTCTTAGAGTCATCTTTCAGTTTATGTTCTTTCCTTCAAACAATTTGGTTAGGGCATCAAACATAGATTTAGGTGTCTTGAGAGAGGACACTTGTGGGATAAGGTGATCCTTGATAGAATCAGAAATGATCCTCTTTGCCATAACCATCTTCTTCTTATGTAAGGCCTTTGCTTCATCTCCCTATGGAACTAGAACCTCCTCATGGATGTAGGAGTCTAACTCATTTTCTTCCAGGACCAGGGAGATCCTATACTTCCAGGCTCGGAATTTATCAGCTCCCTCAAGCTTTTCATCAAGATTGGTATGATGAGACATATTAACTGAGAACCTCAAATGGAAATACAAAATATTTTAGATCTTACCAGGTTCAAGATGTCGGATCTGAAACTTGAGCTAAAATCTTGTAGTATTGGATTAGGAGCAAATTAGGGTTTTTCTTTTCCGAAGTTCTGTCCACCCAAATGCCTTGAAATTTGTCCCTAACTTCGATTTTGGGGAGGAGATCAATCCAGGCCTGGGATCACTGAAAAATTCCTCTTCTGTGAAAAGCCCTAATTTTCAACAGCAGTGACAGGTCCAAAACTGAAAAACCTCAGAATTGGATTCTGCTTTGACAGAAAGATGCACCCTAGGGAGGAGAGTTATTCCACCTTACTTTTGCTGAAAATCTGTGGAGGAAGATCCACAAAATAGGAAGCCCTAGTTCCCGCAGCTGCACAGTGTCTTCTTCTCAGGTTAGCTCTGATTCCATGTTAGTTTTTCAGCATTAATCTAGCATTATTAGGATCTTTAACTGAGAGAATAACAAGCACAACAATCAAACACAATAGACAATGAACACAGTGTTTTTCCTCGGGGAAACCATAAAGGATAAAACCCCGCAACTTCCTCAGAGATAGAATCAACACCAAAATAGAAAAGCCCAAAACAGTAAGTGATATCCTGATAGAAATAATCTTCTTCTTGTCTAGCCCCAGTGTCTTCTCTTCCTCAACTATGCGCTACACTTGAGTGTGGATGAGTTGTGTGATAAATAGAGACACCTGTTCTCTATTTATACTAATCCTGGCATGATTAAAACCCTACTAGGGCCAACCTCTACTAGGAGAGTATAATAACCCTAGTTCCTTGGAACTGCGGGGACTTTAACCCTTAGACAATCGGAGGGTTACCTACTATGACTTGACATGACTTGTTTACATAATAGATCCTCCCGATCGGAACATCAGGGCATGACAACATGACTCAATTACATAATAGATACATCCTGGAATAAACATCGGTTTACAAGACATAATATACATAGATGAATACATTCCGAAGTTACAAATACATCAACAAGCTCTAGTAGTGGAGTTGTTAGCAACACGACGCAAAGGGAACCTAGGGACTTTGGAGTTCCCATCCATGAGGGGTCTTGGAAAATGTAAGGACATATTGAGAGCAGTGGAGGTAGATTTCGTGGAGGGATTAATGTTTTCTGTGGTAGAGGAAAATTAGTTTCGTCGATTCTGTATGTTGACATCAGACGTCAATGTCATAAGACTATGGACATTAGGATTGATGGGTTGACTTGAAGAAGAGGTTGCAATATTTTGTTGTACCAATGGTTGGATTGCAACTAATCCTTGATTTGGTAATGGATTCTACAACACCATAGGAGGAGGTCCTTGTGGTGCTGGGTTTGGCTGTGCTGGAGCGGAAACATTGGTTTCACATTGATTTGATTCATGTAATAGGTGGTGGACTCGATGTAACTGGGGGAAATGGTGTGTATAATGGCCATAAAATTCATAAATAGTACATGAAAGGTTAATCTGTAACTAAGGCTTCTTTCCAGGTCTTGGTGGATGCTATGGATTATGTGCAAGGGCATTGTCTCCGTTGTTGTTAGGAGGGTTGGGTTGTTGACCACCCCCTTAAGGTTGGTTGTTTTGTTGGTTCCTACCTCTATATCTTATTCCCTGACCTTGTTGGTTAGTGGGGGCAGGTTGATTGGGTATGTTCTATTGAGTGTAAGCTTGTTCTTAAGGAATTGGAGGAGTCAAGTATAGAGTAGGTGTAGGTTGCATAGGTGGTGGGCAGTAGGCGAGACACAGGCGAGAGCGGATGGAGGGGCTGCAAAGCCTATAGTTTGGCCATTACAAGAAGATGCTAGGAAATTCAGTCCAAGAACATGAGGAACAAGTGTAGGAGATGCATATGAAGGTGTGGCTCCAGATTAAGTCACTACACGTGAAAATTTAGGGGCCTAGTCGGGTTTGGAAATAATAGGGGATTACCCGAGTGAAGAGGCTATGTACAGGTGGGGGTGATGGGTAATGGAGCCAATGACTCCATTAATAGGATGGGATTCCCCTAATGTATCTCGTCGCGAGGAACTAACAAGAGGAGCATCAAGGATGGTGGTGTAGAGGTAACCCGATTGGGCATAGATAAGGTTGAATTGATGTGATTTGAGTATTCCTTCTTCCTCTATTTATGGGTACTCGGATGCAACATACTTGGCGATAGGGGGGAGTAATGTTTTAAGAAACCAATCAAGGAATATCTTGTCATCTAACTAGATTTTCCAAAACCTACGATGACGTCATCGCTCATGGATGTGATCCATGATATGGGTAGCAGTGTTTTGTCTACACGATAACAAGATATCCATGCCCTCATCGTAACAGACATGTAGCTAAAAGTATTGGAGGAACATCAAGGCTAAAGATGAAAAATCAGGATAAGTGGCATGTAGAAACTCAATGTACCATTTGGTTGCAACATCAGTGAGTGTGCATTGGAATATCCTCAATCAGGTAGAATCATCCACTATGTTGTTGGAGGAACACCATAAGTGGAATGACATGATATGGTTCTTAGGGTCTTATTCAGCCTTTCCCTCAAACTTAGGGATGTATAAAGGAAGTTTGGTGGGAATGGGAGGCCACAATGGGTCATGATAGATGGGATAATTCATTAACCTCACCAAATAGGGTAGGTTAAGACTAGCCATGAATAGAAGACTAGGGCCTACACTAGATATGGGAGGGCCAACTATGGTGCTGGGGTCGGCGGGCATGTAGTTACTATGGGAAAATGGGGGTTGGTAAAGATGACTCTCGATAGTATAAGTAGTCACCTGAATAGTGTGAATAGCTGAAATAGTGGTAGAAGGGCCAATACCCCCATGCATGAATGTAAGAATGGTGTGAACCATGGTGGTTGGAGTGGGGCCACTACTAGTGGGCAGTGAACCAGAAACAGTGTATGCGGTGATGAGGGGACACTATGACCAAGACCAATAGGTCCAATAGAATGGATACCTAGTATGATAGGTGGATCGTTCATAGGTCCAATACCAACAATCCCCCCGAGAAAGCGGTTGGGCAGTGCACCATCCATGGCACTAGATGGGGGAGTGAACAAGGTAGGCTCAGATAAGTAGGAATATGAATCTCACTTAGATGCAACATGTGGCTTGGAAGGTGCCAAATGATGTCGAATATGGATCCAATGATGGTGGTTCAAGGAACTAAACTGAGGGGTATGCCCCCTAAGTATTTGGGAGTAGCGTGGGGGAGAAATGGTGACGTGATGGTGTGATATGTGATGAATGAAGGCTCAAGGGTGGAAAACTCAAGCTCAAAAATACAACTGCATCTGAGTGTGTAGAAGAAGAGCTGATAAATAGTGGCACACATGCCAAAAGTAAATCTTTAAAATCGAACTGCAACAACACGTCACAGTCGGCGAGTCTACAACAAAAGCGGTAAAAAATAAAACAAGCAACACTACCTATGAAGAAAATGATGCACTAACATATGGGGTGTAAGTGCAATAAAGCTCCTAGATACATGATGAAATCCCCTCATACATCGTATCCTTTGTTGTGTGATGAAATCCACATTCAAACAATACGAAATGGAAGAACAAAAGGCTAAGAGAATCCAACTACTTAGAGGGACCTTGGGTAAAAGAGCCCTAAGTGACTGGAAAATAGGATACCTCATTCATGACACATTCGGGATGGTATCCTAGCACTTCATCCCTTTTGTCCTCGGCACCTGGTATGGGGGATAGCATGCCTAAGGAGGATGATGAATAAATGTCCTTATGTATAGAGTGTAGTGTGATATTCCATCCAGACTTTCAGAATCCCTTCATTATGGATTACCCCCATAGAGCAGGAGTGCCCCCAATAAACTGGTGGTGACCATGTCAACAAATAATTGAGGATTTTGGTTCCCTAGAATACAACAAATATGTCTCAGATGTAAATGGAAAAGGGGGGTTATTTGGTTACCTATCCACAGTGTCCTAATCTGACTACAATATTGTTTTGGTCATCAAGTGAGGTTACAATGTTGGTTGAGTTAAGGTTAATTTTAAGCTCTGTTTGGGGTCATGGACCAAGTATTTAGATTAAGGTGTGATATGTGTGAAAAAATGGAGTGTGATCTCTAAAACCCAGGTCTCTCTGCCAGAGACTAATATGATGAAAAGTAAATGACAGTACTGAAAGTAAATGACAATACTGAAAGTAAATGCTTTTCAACAATTAAAAAATAATCCTTCTAGATGAAATAAAATATGCAAGTAAATAAGCACACTAGGAACTCTATAAGGTGTAGGAAACACACGAGTGGTCTCAAATACCAAGGTCAACAAAGATAGGCTCAAATAAAAGCAAATGGGGACTACAAAAACACTAAGGGGTTGCAGGAAATCAAATATGGAAAAATACAGTAAGGAAAGGGGTAGAACACAAACATGGGGTCTAGAATGGATCTAAAACACATTAAATCATTGGAAAATTGACAGGTGACACATGTCAGTGGAATAGATGTGGTCAATGTCGCACAGTACTGAAAAAAACTGCTACCAAGACAAAAAAACAGCTGAAAAAACATAGGCCGCACTTAATAGGGGTTTTCGCATGACAAATCGCATAAAACAGGGTCATAGAAGCGACCTAGGTCGCTCTAGAAGGGAGAAAAAAGGTGATATGGACTTTGGATCTAGGTCACACTTAACTAGGAAAATGGTGTGACCTAGGTCACACTTATCGGGAAAAAAGATGTGACCTAGGTCGTGCCTTTCGGTTGAAAAGGTGCGACTCAGACGAAACTAGATATTTTTTGTGAAAAAAATGTCAGTTAGGGATGGGGGGTAGGCATTGTAAATGGACTGGTTTAGATTTGGTGAAAGGGAATAAGATATGTGATGACTAAGGATACCCAAGTGAAACAAACCAACAAACATAAATAATAAACCTTCAAAACCAAATATCCAAGAGGATCGAGCCAGTGGGGTTTCCAAAACTATAGTGGAGATTTCTCTCTAGCGATGTGCAAAAGCACCAACCTTAGATCAGAGGGATATAGAGGCAGATTTCATGGTGCAAGGGAAAACATTCAACCTTGAATTACTTAACAAATAATAAGCAAACTACTTTTTATAATTTCTTTTAATTAACAAAACAAATGCAACATACCTTTATAAATGGGCCACTGCTTCCGTTTAAGGATTTGTTCCACTAGGGTTGTCAATGGGAATGGAATCAAGGATTGTATAGAGTAAACTCAACATAAAATGCAGTGTGGGAATGTGTGGAAAAAGTATGATGGGCAGAAGTGTGAATAAAAGTAAAAAAGTGAAAAGTGTGACCAAAAGTATTTTTGGGGAGACCTTCACAATGTATTTATAGGATGATCTAATATTTTGTTACCCATGGTATTGGCCATGGTTTTATGTAGTGCATGGATTGGTACATGGTTTATGACCCCTTCTTATTTTAGGTTTGTTTGTGGCTTCCCAACAACCCATGTCATCAGCCTCTGGTCATCATACTAATGATACCCCATAAACTAGGGACTCTGTGGTTAAGAGTCGAAAAGGAAAAGGCATATATCCTTGCTTCTTATGTAAAGACATGCACCTTACTTACCTTTATCCCCACATGGATGAAGCATCAAAGTTGTTGGAAGCTATTACTGTTCCTTAATAATGGCTTCTAGCAGGTTATCGTAAGTTGTTCCTTGACCTCCCATTGGTTGATGAAGTGATTGATCCAATTTCATCCTTGGTCAATCCCACTCTTCCTTTGGAAAGTGAAGTTAAAGTGGTTGAGTCTATGTCATCTCCACCTGATCCCACTCTTTCATTAGAGAGTGTTAAAAATAAAGTAGTCACTTTGACATAGTCTTTGTCTTGTCCTTCTCTTCTAGTTGAGAGTGGATTGAAACCCACTAAAGTTTTCATATTCAGTTCGGAGTGACCTACGCAAGGGGAAATTTTGTCTATTTCAATAGAACCGTCTTTAAGTATTGATGCTATTTCCTTTTATTGGAGTAATATAACAGAATATCGCATTCATTTGAGTGTTCCTTTCCAAATATCTGTGTGAGTTCCTTCTAAGAGAATAATTCACACTATTGTTGGCGAAGGGGATTCTGTTAGTATTCTATCCTAAAATGCTTGGAAAGTTATAGGTTCTCCTCAGCTTGTTCCAGCCGTCAATCAAATATTAACTTTTAATCGAAGACCTACTGCACCTTTAGGTATCCTTCATCATTTACCTATCACCTTAGGAGGGAAAACTGTCTGTATTGATGTTATGGTATTCTAATGTCCCTTATATTTTAATATGCTCCTTGGGTGAGATTATGTTTATGCCATGAAAGATGTAGTGTCCACACTCTTTCAAGTGATGAATTTTACCCATGTTGGGAATATTATGACCATTAATAAAATTTCCTTTTTTAAACCTGATCATTGTATAACTCGTAGTCATCAAAATTCCCTGAATATCCTACATGTTGTTCTGGTTCATTCCCCTTCACCGTCCATGTCTCTTGACTTAGGACATCATGCCATATTTCAGTGATTTGTAAACTGATAGCTTCCTCCCATCATGGCTAATATTTGGTAGCATGTCTCTAGTCTCTGGACACCATACTGTAGCTAATCCGCTAGCTTCTTATGTAAGGGGAAAACCCACCAACCTATGGACATCATGGTCGCCAAGAACTGAAGGTGAGTAGAGTTCCCATTCTGTGTCAAGCTTGTTAAAAAATGAAAAATATTTCCCTGAGCATAATTTAGTTCTGGTTTCAATCTCGTTAAAAAATAAAACCAACCTTAACCATAGTTCCCTTTTCGCGTCAAGCTTGTTAAAAAATGAAACAGATTCTTCCATTGTGTCAATTTTTTTGAAGACTCAATAATTGAAACTTCATTTCATCTTCCTGTAGCACCTGATCCTCTTTCATCCTCTGTTTCTTGTGAACCTTTTCCTAGAAATAACCTGGAATTTAGTTGGATGAAGAAAAGAGTAAGCAGACGAAATGAATCTTGGTAGGCATGTATCCAAATTTTTTACATTATGTTAGAGTTAAGCTACTTGACAATTATACTAGGGGCAAGTACTAACCATTGGACATCATGTTGGGAAAACACCCATTAATGGGACACATTTTGAGCATACTTTATTTTTGGTTCTGAGCTCGCTAAACTATCAAACGACATGTTGAGCATAGTTCCTATTATGTGTCAAGCTCGGTAAAAGATGAAGTAGATACCTTGATAATTCTTCCAACTGATCTTCGAGCTTGTTAAAAACAGTAAGATGGTGTTGAGATTACTTTTTATAGTTTTTGTCATCTAGTTAAAACATGAAAAGTGTTTTGAGCTTACTTTATCGCTTTTTCATGCTCTAGATTTAAACATGAAAAATGTTTTGAGCACCTTTTATACACTCAGCGTGCTCGTTAAAAATCTAGTGAAAATGTGTCGAGTGTAATTTTACATCTTTTTTGGAATCGTTAAAAAAGATTATGAAAAAAGGGAAACCCTTTATGAAGTTAAATTTAAGCTCTTTTCAAGAATCTTTAAACATGAAAAGATTGCCAAGCAAGCTTGATGCTTTCACACTTGTAAAAGTATTTGAAATATCATCTAGTCAGTGATAGTTTACCCATTTTTCACACCGATTAGACTCATTTATGAAAAAAGTACACTCTAGTTTATCATAGCTAGAAGAGTTCTCCTAGGCATCGTTTTATGCTTTTTTGGGCCTTGGGGACTAAATTTATGAAAAATTCCACCTTGGAGTCTTCTTAGTAATTTTAGATTCTCTAAACATGAAACGGCGACTGAGTTTACCTTACTTGGACTCATAAAATTAAATGATGAAGGACCCTTTCTGGGAATGAACCCCTCATTTCTCAGGTTCATAAAACATATGAGAATGGACTCATCACTTGATGAGATACATTGAGAGTTTGTTACCCTTTTCAAGCTCGTTAAAAAGAAAATAGGTACTCATCCTTCACGATGGGGTAAGAGAATGGGGAACACCTTTCATTTGTATTAATGGCAGCTCATAGTCTACCCTTGAACATGTCACATGTTTGCATTTTCATTTCAAATAATTGGGTATTCATCTTGTCACTGAGTTGATCCACTTTCGTGAGTCATTTAACTTATTTGAGTCAATTCAAAGAATGCACCGTCCTATCCTTGCATTATGTATGGTCTCTGCCTTGTTGAGTCAATGCTGCTAAGTAATTTTTCAGGTCATTCAATGTTTAAGGGAATCCTCCACTTTAGTATACCTTTACAATTGCCTTACCTTGCTTCGAGTCAGTCACATCTGAATCATTCCTATGCAGGGTAATTTTTAGGGGCGAAATTTCGCCAATTGGCTATTTTTTGGGTTTTTTTCAAAAAATAACTTTGTTGTTTGGTCATTTTTAGTGTCTAATATCGCCTATATTTACATAAAATATGTTTTTTTATCATGATATTCACCAAAATTTACACATTTCAATGTTAACTTTATGTTTCGTATTTAATATTCTCCCGTCTATCTATAAACATTATTTTTTCAATCCAAGACAATTGCATAGAATACTATAATTAAGTATAATATTAGAACCATTAAAAAATACCCTGGTCCTATGGTTGTTTTCATCACTCCAAGATCATATTTATTCCAAGTTTCATGTCGATGACAAGGAAAACATTATGGCCCTCCTTCGATGAGTCTATTCCTATTGACACCAACAAATCATCCAAGAATTGGAATTAGAAACTAACCAAGTACCTTGAATCCTGCATGGCTCAATGGTAGGTTTCCTCACTTTCAATAGTAGGATTTCATCAGTGGCTTCTGATTGAATGATTTCTCCAAGTGTTTGAATTCAAGTCCCCTATTCACATTCAGAGGAATTTACTGGGATACCTTGGGAATAATTGACATCAATGATGATCTCCCTCGCGCTTGTTAATGGTATACATCACTGACCAATAATCAAGTGGTTTCTACCATGTTCAACTTCAAGACATCTATTTGCATGGGTAGAATCGTATCGTTTGTGATTGGATTGAAGACCATGAGTGTTTAGGTATTCACTTAAATATGTGCCTATCCTCAGGTTGCGATGGAGTATTGTTTAGAATCATGACATGGATCCACATTGTAAGCTTGGTGGCTATGTTCAGGTTTTAAGTCAAGGTTACATGGATCTACTTTGTATGTTCTGTAGACATTTTCTGTTTTGAGTCTTATTGATCATGGATATACAGTGTATTGTCAGTGGCCATGACACATAATAAGATTTGAACCCAAAATATGACGACAGAATCTGATGACATCTGATGTAAAGTATGGATGTGTCGGATTGCAATGATGAAAAGTAATGTACCTTCCGATTTCTTTTATGAACATCAAATTTTCGACGTCCTTAGAATAGGTTTTTTGATAGCATGTGGAAGATAAGTCGTTGGATATGCTGTGGTCGAGTGTCGAATTTGTGATGGCCATTGGTCGAATTTGCGACGACACGTCATCCAATATCCGACAATAATGTGTCAAATTTTCGACATCTTTGGGCTATTTTTTGAAATAATATAAAGACATATTTCAAATACTATTAAAACCATATTTCCAATGGTAACTAGGTTCATATCGTCAAATATTCGACGATTGTTGAATTATAAATATAAACATTTTTAAACATTCCGACATGTTTGCTATAGAACTGACGAACGGTTTGTAGAAAATATTTATTCCTCGACGGACAGTTTGAGGAATTGTTTTGTTCTTCAACAGGCGGTTGCGGGAAATGTTTTTTTCTTTGACAGACAGTTTGAAGGAATTGTTTTATTATTTGACAAACCTCCATTTGAGAAAATTGTGATGTTTGGAACTTGATTTTTTAATATTTTCGATAGTATTCATTCACGAAGTTTGTAACAAAATGTCAAATAGAAATAATCCTGATCCAAACAAACACAATCGATAATTGCTTTCTAAATTATGGGATGCAGCGAAACGAAGGGGCGATGGAAAATTTTATTGTCCATGTACTCAATGCAGGGGATTTAAGAGGAGAATAATATTGAACTCAACATCCACAAAACATTGTAGGGAACATGGACACACTGAGGGGGGGAATGAGTATCGTCCATTTGTAGGTTTAGAATTATAAAGTTTTTTATATTCTTTGCTTTGGTAAATGTATGTATTATTTTAATATTTCCTATATTAAATTATATCTATTGATTTTTTCATGTATTTATAAAGGAAAGACACCCTATGGCATATCGTCCAGAGGAAGTGCTTTTAGAACAAGTTACGGATCATGATCATGGAGCGTCTATGTTAAATGGAGAACACATGAATGATCATATTGAACAACATGATCATACTGATAACGTAGTTGAGGATGATGGTACAAATACATTGATCCATGATTCAGTTAATGTTAGAATGGATTATAGCGATGACGATGATAATGAAAATGAAAATGATGATGACTTTGATGATGTTCATGATATACCTCTTCTCGATAAGGCATATGAACCCCTTTATGAAGGCTCCAAAGAAAATATTCTCTTTGTTGTATTGTTGATAATGAACTTGAAGGTTATGAATGGTATTTCAAACATATCAATCACACAGATTCTAAAGTATGTAAAATAATCCATCACATATATACGATCGTGATAAATTTTATCTGTATTCCTTTAATAATTGAAGTGTGTTTCGTTAATATTATTTATTTATTACATTAACTATATATATTTTATGTAGCTTGATAGCTGAATTTTTTTAACCACCATCAAATATTTTACCTCGCACATATCGAGATTTATCTTCCATCATGAAAGAGATTTGAATGCATTATGAAGAAATTCATCCATGCCCCGATGACCATGTTATATATTATAATCAACATGAATTTGCAACAGAATTTCCAGAATGTCATATAAGTAGATATCGAACAGATCAAGTAACAAAAAGGGTGCCTCAGAAGTTTCTTTGCTATATTCCCATCATTCCATGTTTGCAATGACTGTTCAGGTGCAAAAACATAGCACAATTTATGGATTACCATGCCAGGAACACAAGTCAAGATGATGTTATTTGAATGCCTGCAGATGGTTTTTCTTTTAGAGATATGGAGGAAAAGTGTCCTCACTTTAAAGCAGAACCACGTAATCTTAGGATTTCTTTGGCAGCAGATGGTGTTAATCCATTTTTACAGATGAAATCCATTTACATGGTGTGGCCTATTTTTGTTATCAACAATAACATTCCTCCATGGTTGTCAATAAAGAGGGAGCAAATAATGTTGTCGATGATTATTCTAGGAATTTTGTGTCTACAACTGTTTTATTTCTAATGTAGTTGTGGCATCTCATTTGTCGTATTATGTTTCCTAATTTCATTTTTATATTTTTGTATTTTAATATTGTGCATGGTTTATATATCTTAATGGTTCTCATAATTATATATCTTATATGTACTTCAAATCAATCAGGTAAGTTCCAAGTCTAAGATATGAATGTATATATTGAACCTCTTATAGATGAGCTATTGAAGTTATGGAATGGCATCACTATGTATGATGGATCTAGACCAATACGACAAAGGAAATTTCAATTCCATGCAATAATTGTATGGACAATACACGATGCCCCTGGGTTAACCCAATTTTGTGGTTTGTATTTTTAAGTTCCAGTTTAATTGCATTTAATTATATGAAGTAATTAATATAGTTTATATATAATTATAATTGACATAGATATTCCATATCTATATATTGTAGTTCTTCTAACAAAGTGTAATTTGCATGTCCAGTTTGTGGTCCTAAGATAAAATCTCATTACTCAAAAAGCTTAAGAAAGGAGGTGTTTGATGAGTATAGGTATTTCCTCTCTAATAATCACAGGTATAGAACAACAAAAACAAAAACCTTTTCAATGGGAATCAGGAGACTTCATTAAAACCATGGAGAATGACACCTCACCTTTGGAAGATGCAATACAATAGAAATCTTCATCATGGTACGTATGGATCATTGTATATGAATTTTTATGTATTTTAATTTTTATTGAGAGTTGTTTACTGTAGTGGCCATATTTGATTTATGATGTAATTTATTTATAAACTAATATTCATGATGTCCATTGTGATCATGAAGGCATTAATGTGCTTCCATGAGGAATGAAAAGTTATCCTATACAATTCAGCAGGTTGCCCTACTATGAGCACCTACAAATTGCTCATTTGTTTGATACAATGCATATTGGAAAGAATGTGATTGAAACATTATGGCGACTACTAGAGATAAGGAGGGAGAAAGATAAAAGTGTGAAATCTTGCAAAGTCATTCAAGAAGGAAACCATGCAATGAAATACGTCATCCAATTTCATAGCAATAGAGGCCAAGTTAATATAAACTCAATTCCATGGATGTTTACGGAGCAGGAAAGCAATGTTGTTAAAGAAGTAATGTGGAAAATTAAAATTTTCCCATTGGATTTTGTGTGAACTTGAAGAATATCATAACAAAAAAGGTGATTTTGCGAGGGTCAAAACACATGATTGGCACGTATTCATCAAGGTAATTATTATTGTTATGTCCATATAATTTATTTATTTTCATTTTATTGCATAATTTTTTTTGCTTGTTTGTATACTCTTTGTTTAATAAATGGCGTGGTTTGTATATTGATACAGTATGTTCTACCTCTCTCTCTCCCAGACAACTTCGACAAAAATTTCAAACAAATTATATCTAATCTTGGTAAATACATGAGGTAACTAGCGATTAGTTGCTTGTGCTTAGTGTTTCTTTAATTCTCTGTATAATTTATATTTTTTTTGTGCATTATTTCATTATATGTAATTTAATGTTTTTTTGTTAAATATTGTTATTGGTTTGCGTCACTTGTAGATGGTTGACATCTAAAGAAATACATAAAGAAGATATAAAGTGTTGGAGGAGAGAAATTCCTTGTCTCATGTGTGAAATGAAAAAGCATCTACCTTCGGCATTTTTCAATGCACAGGAACACTACCTCATACACCAAGTTGAGGAGATTAATTTGTGTGGACCTGTGCACTCAAGGTCCATGTGGATGGTTGAGAGGTACTTAAAATTTATGAAGGGTTTGGTGAGACAATGAGCACATTCTGATGGTTCTATGATGGAAGTATATACATTATACCAAAAAATGTTGTATGTTAGTGAATATCTTCTATTTTTAGCATCAAAGCTCAATTTACGTCGCATTTGTGATCTGGACTCCAATCACAAATTTGGAGGGGAGAAACTGAAGGGGAAAGGTAGATTGAGGAAGGTGAAAGGTAATTATTAGCTAGTGGATTTTTATTATATCGTTCATATTCAAATTGCATTTTCTAGTTATTGCATCAATTAAGAGCATATACTTTGTTCGGGAAATTTACACATGTCTTTCATTTTAATGATTATTGTCATCAAGCAGTTGGTCGAGAGTGGGATGCAATTCATTTATGCATCGCAAACAATCTTGACTGGATGAAGGTATGGATTAAACGATGCAAAAAATTGGGTCATGGAATATCATGGGAAGGTGTGGCTTCATTGGTAAAAGCAACACATCGCAATGGAGATAGAAATATTACAGAAAGTGAAATTGATTTAGGATATGGTTTAAAAGATAAAATTGCAAGCATATTAATCAATCACTCTAAATATTTTATTTTGCAAATTACATTTTGACGTACATGTTGTTATTTTTCGTGTATTGCTGCATAACTATTGAATCGTTGCATAATTTTTGTGTATTGCTTGTTGCAGGTAAAACACCATAAGGCTATGTTCTGCAATGGTTGTATATATCGCATCAAAAAATTGGATGAAACAAAGAAAACATGAAATTGTGGGATATATGCAATCTTTGAGGTGACCAATGTTTCATTTAGAAGTGACAAACATCCAGAACTCTCAAAAAATTGATACTATGGGTATTTGGAAGATATTCTACAGTGTGACTTTAAATCCTTCAAGGTAGTTCTATTCATTATCAAATGGTACAGGTTACTATTTAATCAACGTGATCCCGATAGAACTATTATTGAACATGATAATGGATTTGCCATGGTAAATACAAGGTTGTTTGAGCTAGGAACAAAGCCTTGTGTTCTTATAAGCCAATGTGAACAGGTATTTTACTCAGAGGTTCCAGGTAAAGCGGGCCGATCATTTGTTGAGAGACACGATCCAAGGGGAAGGTCGGTAAAGTATAACCTAGACGATGGTAATGAATAGGGTTCTCTGGAAAAAGAAGATGATGATAATGAGCATGATAAACATGAGTTAGATGATGATGATGATCCAGTAGAATATTTCCAATAATTAGTTGAATCAGATGATGTAGCAGACAATGCCCATGAATATTATACCGACAATGACACGCTGAGCAAAACTGACTTAGATGACAATGATGATATGGCCAATCCTTACAATGTTGACTCTAGATATGATGATACGAATGATGACTTGGATGAAGAAGACGATGAAATATATTGAAAGGTAAATATTTAATTAGACCTATTCTTTTATCTTATTTTTAAAAAAAGAGTTACTAACGTGATCATCATCGTCACCATCATCTTAATCATCATCATAATCATAATCATAATCAGGTACCATCATCATCATAATGATCATAATCATAATGATCACCAATATCATTATGATCATCATAATCATCATCATCATCATGACCCTCATCGTCATCATCATATAAATCATCATACTCATAATCATCATCATCATCGTAATCATCATAATCATAATATTAATAATAATCATTATCATCATCATCTTCATCATCATCATCATAATCATCATCTTCATCATAATCATCATAATCATCATAACCATCATAATCATAATGATCATCATTATCATTATGATCATCATAATCATCATCATCATCATCATGACCCTCATCATCATGACCCTCATCATCATCATCATCATCATCATCGTCGTCGTCGTCACTATCATCATCATCGTCATCGTCGTCATCGTCATCATCATCATCATTATCATCATCATCCTCATCCTCATCATCATCATCATTATAATCAATATAATCATAATAATCATCTTAATCATAATAATCATCATAATCATAATCAAGTATCATCATCATCATAATCATAATAATCATCGTTATCATTATGATCATCACCATCATCACCATCATTATAATCATCATAATCATCATCATCATCGTAACCATCATAATCATCGTATTCGCACTCATCACCATTACCATCATCATCAGCATCATCATCATCATCATCATTATCATCATTATCATTATCATCATGACCCTCATCATCATCATCATCATTATAATCATTATAATCATAATAATCATCATAATCATCATCATCATCATCACCGTCATCATCGCCATTACCATCATCATGATGTTCTTCATCATCATTAAATGGATTATGATGGTTACTACTTATTAGGGGTTATAGATTTAGATTTCATCGCCATCATCACCATCATGATCATCATCATTTTCATCATCATCATCATCATCATCATCATCATCATCATCATTATCATCATCATCATGACCCTCATCATCATCATCATAATCATCATAATCATAATGATCGTCATTATCATTAGGATCATCATAATCATCATCATCATCATGACCCTCATCATCATCATCATATAAGTCATCATAATCATCATCATCATCGTCATCATAATAATAATAATAATAATAATGATCATCATCATCATCTTCATCATCATCGTCATAATCATCATCTTCATCATCATCATCATAATCATCATAATCATAATGTTCATCTTAGATTTAGTAAAAAGTAATAAGGATTAAAATAAATTTAGGCATGAAACAAAGAGTAAAAACTAAAATGGATTGTAGTAATATAAACATACTATGATTTTGATCTTCTTTAGTCTTTTTATTTTCCATTGTTATTGGTTTGAATGGTTGGAATTCTAAGTATAATTTGTTGGGGTTGCATAATTTAGAGACAATAGGGGTATTTGAGATGGATGAATTGGTTTATGCATTCAATAATGCAATTTAATCAACTAAAAATTGCAATTTGACCAAAAATTGTGTAGTCAATTGATGATGATAGCAAAAAAAGATCCAAATAGTATAGCATTTACACTACTTATTTGAACTATGTTCATTTATTTTAGTATATATATTTTATAATTGTTTAGGAGAAAAAATATGTTTTATAATTGTTATTTTACTTTTTTTATTATATAGTTGGATAATTTTCCATATATCAGTTTTGTGGTTTCAAATTTTAAATTTAATTTATTAACTTTATAAATGCGACATTTAAAACTTTGAATATAATAAAATTAAATAGCTTAACTCTAATGGTTGAGTGTTGTGAATTTTAAGTAAAAAGTTAAGAATGAAATCTTCAAGTTGGTTACCTTTGTAAATATTATAGGCCTCACTTAATTAACTTATATAAAAACTATTTCAATTCAATATTACCAATTTGTTAATTAAATTCATGTTTTAAATTCAATATTACCAATTTGTTAATTAAATTCATGTTTTAAATTCAATATTACCAAATTGTTAATTAAGTTTATGTTTTAAATAATACAAGAACATGAAAGTAAATAATGATTATCCTTAAATTTGTAGCAATTTTCTACTTTTTATATATAACAAATGAAGGATCAATAATTTATAGCAAAGGACAAAATTCTTATCCATCATTTTTAAATTATTAAATTAGATTCGAGATGGTTGGTTGTATGGTCCCACTCACTCGCTTAAGGTTAAGTGAGAAATCCCACTCACTAAAAGGTAAAGGACATGCAATATGTAAGTTAATACAAGTCATCCCCCAAACATGGTTAGGGTATATAGGTCATTCCAAACTTAGCTGGGTTTAAATAAGTGAACACACTAAGATTAAGCATTGAAGATGAAGGAACGAAATGAAAGATAACATATATAGTTCATGACATTGATTCAACAACAAAAATTTACATAGATGCCAACATAGCTATCTAGAATAATCTATGCATTAAAATATATGACATTAATACATGTCACAACTACAACACTTGGGCAGCTGCCAAGTTACCAACATAATCATCTATGAATTACAGGTTCATATAGTGAAATTTTGGTAGAATATAACAATGAATTTTACTTTTACTCTAAAAGTCACACGAAGTATATTTTATCCTCACTCCTATAGAGTCTATCGACCTCAACAAAACATTAACAATGAGTTTTCTTCCAAACAATGAGTTGTATGAGATCAAGATTAACTCCATCTCGTAGCCATTCTAGGACACATCATGAAGAAAACCCTCCCACCCAATGTCAAGTTTCAAATGATACCAAGAAAATCATGGAAGAATACATTTACAAATCCATAAGCATCAAGGAAGGCCCAAAGACGCTGATGATCAACATGATGAAGATGATGGTGATGATTCCCATGATGCGTATGATGATGATGATGAAGATCATCATGATCATGATCATGAATACGATGATGATCAACATGATGATGAAGATGATGGTGATGATGGTCATCATCATCATTTCCATCATCATCATCATCATCACCGTCATCATGGTCATTACCATCATCATCATCATCATCATCATGATGACGATTGTGATGATGATGATGATGATGATGTGGGTCATGATGATGAGGATCATGATGATGAAGATGATGATGATCAACGCGATGAAGATGATGTTGATGATGGTGATGATGATGATGACAATGATGATCATGATCATGATCATGATTATCATGATGATGAAGATGATAATGATCAACATGATGATGATGATGAAGATGATGGTGATCGTCATCATTGCCATCATCATCGTCATCATCACACCATCATCATCACCATTAGCATCATCATCATCATCATGAAAATGATGATGATGATGATGAGGGTCATGATGATGAAGATGATGATGATGAAGACGACGAACATGACGATGATGATGATGATGAAGATGACAACGGCGATGATGATGATGATGATGATGATATTCATGATTATGATGATGATGATGATGATGAAGATGATGATGGTGATGATGGTGATCATCATAATTTCTATCATCATCATCACTGTAATCATTGCCATTACCATCATCATGATGATGAAAACAATGACGACGACGACGATGATGATGAAGACGATGAGGATGAAGACGACAACGATGACGATGATGATGATGAGTGTCATGATGATGAAGACGATGAGGATGAAGACGACGACGACAACGACAATGACGACGATGACGATGATGATGATCTTCATCATGATGATGATGGAAATGATGATGATGAGGGTCATGATGATGAGGATCATGATGACGAAGACGATGACGATCAACATGATGGTGATGATGGTGATGATGATGATGATCATGATGATGAAGACGATGATGATAAACATGATGATGATGATGAAGATGATGGTGATCATCATTATTTCCATCATCATCGTCATCATCATCACCGTCATCATCGCCACTACCATCATCATCATCATCTTCATCATCATGAACATCAACATTTCAACTTTCATCATCATCATCATCATCTTCATCGTCATCATCATCAACTTCACCATCTTCATCATCATCATCTTCGTCTTCATCAGCATAATCGGCGTCGTTGTTATCGTGATTGTCATCATCATCATGATCATCATTGTCCTTGTTTTCTTTGTCTTCACCATCATCGTCATCTTCATCATCATTGTCATATCTCCCTCATAATAGAAGTCTCAACATGTGAAAATTTCCTTACTTCAAAACCAAGATAAGAAAATCATACAATACCAAATGATTGATAACAACATAAAGGTAAGTACATGGCACATTAGATGGAACATTAGGTAAGCACATGGCACATTAGATGGAACATTAAGTAAGTACATGGCACATTAGATGGGTAAGTGCATGGCACATGGGATGAACAACATGACACATCAGATGGGTAAGTACACACATTAAATGATTGATATCAACATAAAGTCTAGACAAGACATTTGTTTCAAATAACGCATTCAATGATTGACATTGGTTTTATGGAAACTTAATAAAACACATATACCATTATCAACACCAACATCACGATTTGTCGACCTCTCGCACCTGCGGAAATTTCCATTACAAAGTATTGTCCATCCTTCGGCCCCTCGACGAGTATTATCGACCTCTCGCGCCTACGGGAATTTCCATTACAGTGTTTTCCCCATCCTTCGGCCCTCTGACGAGTAAGGTTTCAGAGGGAGATTACTGTAACTTTATTTATAGTTACCAAGGGCCAATGATTTGGAGAGAGTCATTACGCTAACTATGAAGGGCCAACGACCGGTAAGTCAGTTACCAACTTTTCATTCAATGCCCTGTATAATTAGGGGTTTAATTGAGTAAGTTGTAGGTGTTTTCTTAAGTGTTGGTCGATGATTATTGGAGCTAGGATGTGACTATTTGAAGGTTGCTAGATATGGCTTGTGACTGTTTCAAGGATACTAGGGATGGGTTGTGATAGTTTGAGCCTTCCTAGGTTGGGTCGTAACCCTTGTTGACCTGCTAGTGTTTGGTTTGAATGTTATGATTCTATTAAGTTTGAGCTATGAACATAACAGAAACCAACATCTTTAAAAACAGATTATGGATTTATGGGAATGCTCCCTTGGTGAATACAGTGCATTTCTCCACCATTAAACCGTCTTGTCCCTCCAAAATTGGGTCATTTTTTACTATAAAGCATCAGGGTTTATAAATCAACTGATGCCACTTACCTTTACTAATCGACCTATTGTCCTGGTTTCCTTACCATCTTACTTGGCTCTTAATTACTTATTTTTAGGAGTGAAAACCCCAACGTATTCACACGAAGGTCCCTCCCTATCAAAACTGGACGAATCCAACTAACAAAAATAGGATTCATGGAGAGGAATTTATTTAGAATTCTCTTGCTGTGTATTCTAGCAAGCATACACAATCAATAAAATTTGTTGTGTATGCTTGCTAGCATACACAATTTCCACTTGGGGCTTAATAGTGATAAAACCAAATGAGCATGCAATTTCCCATCTGTCATTCATGCTTAGTGTAACGCTCCACTTGGGGCTTTGTTATTGACTTATTATATGCAAGTTATTGATTTTCTTTGCAAGGTATCACTCTTAGAGAGAAAAGTGTAGTGATTATTAGTTAGTTTTATACTATCTATGTGAAGGATCTTGAAATAATGAGTAATTGTTCTTATAACAATGTTCGTTCTCAATGGATGCATGCACTAGGGTTCCTTGGTTTGTGGGATGCAAGTGAAGAGTGTGTAAAGCTTGTGTGATGTGATTTATTGGGATTGGATAGTGGTGTGATCCTTATATATTGATGTTGATCTCCTTGAAGAGAATTTTGTAGCTAAGTCGGATGCCTTGATAGGGATTTCTATTATAATTAGTTAGGGGTTGCACTGATTGTGGATGCCCTAGATAGGGTTTGGGTTTCATTGAGAGCCCTTTATTATGATGAATTGGACTTGTTGTACCATATTGGTATTAGATGAGGTATTTAGCATGACTTAGATGAGATTACAGATTTGAAAGGTGTTATTATATATCTAATGTTAATGAATTCAGTTTCATGTATGCATACCATACATGTACTATTGAAGGGATTATGTATTGATTTAGCATGAATTAGATGAGACTGCAGATTTCAAAGGTGTTATTATATATCCAATGTTAATGAATGAAATTTCATGTATGCATACCATAGATTTACTAATAAATGGTTTTTGTATTGATTTACTGTTGAAGAATGTCTCCATTGTCTATTTATTTGAACTTGCCTACCATACTAGTAGGAGAATTTAATGAAGTATTTTCAAGTGGTTACTAAATATTTTATTTTGGCCTTAACACTCAAATTTCTATGAGATAGACCTATGATCAATCTCATTGGAGTGAGTTGAAATTTATGAATTGGTTAAAGTGCATATTTCTTGGTGAAAATTTCCTTGTTCACAAAATTCCTACATTTATTAGTTGACCCATAAAGGAATTTATAAGTGCACAATGTAACCCAATTCTTGTGAGGATTTCACATTTTATCTCCCCTTCCTCTTGGTTTTCCACCACCAATTTTACTGCAACATCCACTTTATCTCTTATTTTAAATTGGCTTGAATCCTTCATGACCAATACTTGATTTTCCTGATATAAATATTGCTTAGGCTTACAACCTATATACATCTCTATTCATTTTTTTTTCTCCTATGATTATTCTAACACTTATAATTCCAAAGACCAAGGACCAATTAATGTTGACTGAATATTTTAGGATGAAGCATTCTTTAAGGGCCCTATAATGTTGAACATCATTTGAAAACTATTTATAAACATTACTGCAATCAATAGGAGTAAAATTAGCACTTAATTATAACAATTATTTTTAGTTAACTTAAGAAAAAATATTGCTCTCAGATAGAATTCATCTCTCAATTAGTAAAACTAGTACTTAATATAACAATATCATTCCTAAAAAATTAAGCCATGCGCAACTAGGAAAACCCATCGAAACATGAGAAATTGATCTTTGACATGCCACTGCCACCTAATTATTCCAACTTAAAAAGAAAATGATCTCTTTCATGTTATCACATCCCAACCCACATTTGCTTTTTAGAATGTTTTTAATCTCTAGTGTGGTAATGATTTTCAACATGTTCTTATCACCTTCAAATTTATGAATCCATACCATGATTAATAAT
The DNA here is from genome assembly GCA_001517045.1 of Pseudotsuga menziesii. NCBI lineage: Eukaryota > Viridiplantae > Streptophyta > Pinopsida > Pinales > Pinaceae > Pseudotsuga > Pseudotsuga menziesii. The sequence continues at coordinate 594,365 of LPNX010430734.1, forward strand.
AGTTTTATGGTATTTATTCATGAACCCTTTTGTATATGTAACATAAGATTTATCCCTAAAGTGTTAAGGCCCCCCTTCATACTAACTCGCCCCTCTTAAATTACTCAAAAGAGAATTTCCCTCCCTCAAGAACCAATGCCTCTTTGGATAGACAATCTCATGCAACATAGCAATACAAATTTGGAAAATTGGGTATTGGCTTAATGCTAGGTCAAGAGATGTGTCAAAATACACTATTGGATGAAATTGGTTTACGAGTTCAATCGGTTGAGTCTCAGATGGTGTATCAGATTGACGTGGTGGAGCAACTAATTTGTTGTCACATGAATCAATATTGAGTATGTGGTAAGTTCATTTTCCAGACTGGGAAGGAATGGAAGGTGGTCTAGTAAGTTCATTTTCCAGACTAAGAATGAATGGAAAGTAACTATGTAGGCATGCTTGTTGTGTATGCTCGAAAGCATACACAGTCAATAAAATTTGTTGTGTGTGCTTGCTAGCATACACAACAATCAAGTAAATTTGTTTTCTATGTATGCTAGCAGGCATACACAACACAAAAATTTGCTTTCTTTGCTGTGTATGCTAGTAAGCATACACAGTCAATAAAATTTGTTGTGTATGCTTGCTAGATTACACAACAAAAAAAATTGCTTTCTTGCTATGTATCAACTTTCTTAATGTTCTTGGAGGATTAACTTTCATATTCAAGGACTAGAGCCTATAGGAGGTAGGCATAGAGTTCTATTGATGAATATGATTCTAATATAGGCAATGATTCTTTGACATGTATGATTTATGATTTATTCAAAATCATTTTTTTAAATTTTCTTTCTCATCGAAAACTCTTCCCCATTTCCCCATTCTGTGCAACTTAGAATCTAACCATCCCCCTAAATCTAAGATGAACCCTAACTTCATGCTTCTAGGTGTTCAGCTAATACCACTACTGTAGTTGAACATGACCTTGAGGAGTCCAAGCTTAAGCAAGATGATGGTGCCATTTCTAGTCTTGATTCTAGTTATAGTAGTGGTGATAAGTTTGATGATTGATCATTTTGATCAATGACATGTATGATGTAAGATCATTGATGTATTTGTATTATATTAGCATCATAACATGTTGTTTTTTTGGACTCTACAAACCATTTCGGTCTCATTAATTATTTATTTTGTTCTAGATATGTATTGCATTGTTGCACGATAGACTTTGTGTTATCTTGATATATTCACCCTCTAAGATATATACATGACTAGACTTTGGATATTTTGTCTCTATTTTTTTGGAATCATGGATTATGACCTTTAATTTTTTTTTTTTTAATTTAAAAATTTTAAGCATTTTTTAGTATACGGAGTCATTAAATTCAAATGAGTTGAGTCATTATTGATTCAAAGTCTTAGTCAAAGTTCCTAGTAAAAGTTGACCCTCAACTAATTTGGACTCTTAGAGTTCTTAAACATCGATAGACATTGTGAGAGTACATTAGTATCTTTGCTTGATACATTACTTATTCATAATTATGTTGATATTTAAATGAATTCCGTTTTAGGGCTGCTTGAGGCCACATAATTAGAAATGAATGATGTTTTAGGGCTGCTTGAGGCCACAAACAGATCCTGAATTTCCCATAGTGCTGTAAAATGGTATAGACCTGTCTAAAAAGTAATTTTGTCATAGGACAAAGATTTCTAAAATTCCTTTGCTTATAATTGGTAATAACCCCATTAAGTTGGGATCACTTAGAATACTAGGCAATATTGGGACACAATATACGACAGAAGATGGACGAGAAAATGGATCAAATGAAGACTAGACTAAAGGAAGATAAAAATTGTTAAAATAACTATAACAATACAAAAGGGGACTTACTTCCCTATAGTTGATTTATTGGTGTCTCAAGCCCATCTTGATGAAGAAATGGTTTCCTAGAAGATCAAGTTTAAACTATTCCTAGATTAACCAGTTTCATAAAAAATAACTATAAATATAACCAGAGGGTTTTTTGTTCTTCTCATAGAGATGAATAGTTTATTTTGGAAATGTATGTGACCTATATTATTAGTGGGGATGAGTATTGAATCCACATGTCTCCATATGATTTTATATATGGAAGGCCTTACATAACCCCTCTAAGTTGGAATCAATTAAAGTACCAAGCAATTTTGGGACTCAAGATACTACAAGAGATGGAAGAGCAAATGGCTAAGACAATGATTGTTGGTTTTCAACTGTGGCTGACAAACTATGGATGTTTTCATTTGTATCTCTTCCTTCATAACAATAGTCAACAACATTTTAGGGAATCTTTGATTTGAGTTTTGGGCATGGCAGAGACTTGAAATATGGTCCATCCTATGGCCGAAATGCATCAATACATTGAGTTTGTCTTCTAGCACAAGGGGTGGGCAGAGGTTACATGATCAATATTTCGCTGTCTGGTTTGGGCAATATTTGACACACCATAAATGATGGAACTATAGAAGATTCTCCATTATATGGCCTCTGAGGAATATTTAGTGTGGATAGCAGTGATTATTGGTGAGAGATATTGTATTTTGATGACAAGTGCCAACTGGAAGTGTAGAAAAATTGTTACTGAGGTGACAATGGGTAACACCCTTAGATTATAGTTGGGCTAGCTTGTTTTTAGGGGCTTAATCACATGTTCTAGTTGAATATGTAATAAGGACTTTGTAAAACTACTTTTGGTATAGTTCATTAATAAATCATTGATGGAGTTGATTGTGTGCCAAATTGTAAGCACAACTGTTTGTGTTTTTTTTAGTTGACATAGCTCAAGGAGTAAATGCAACCCCATGCTTATTATGCTCGGTGCACCCATTAGATTGCCTTCTCTTGCTTTGAAGAGAATCTAGGCCCTACCCATACATCCAAAATTGTAGTTTATGTTGTAGGTTAGATATGTCCAACATTGGCAATGGAAGTCAGGCATTTCTCCACCTATATAGACTCAAGCTTCTTGTCTAGCCTGCTTCAACCAAAATATTGGTAGCTTATTCCTTATTCACCCCTTAGTATACTTAGTAAAACATGGAATTAAAAGCAATATTCACATAAAATTTGTTGGAAATTAATGGATAGTAGTCTACACATATATATGCCAAAATGAATAGCACTGGAGGGATGGAATTATAAGGGATTGATGTCCAGAGAAGGAATGTTTTCTCCTCGTGTTCCATAAGTAAGTATTGTGGTTTTCAAACAATTGATCCAACATAAAATGTTGATAGTGGTATACTTTGAAAATCCTACCCTTTCCTTGCAGTTATAGAAATTGTCCTGATAATTCTATACATCCTTTTTCACCTTAGTGGTGCCATAGGATAGCTAGGGTGTGGAATATACATTGTAGTATAAACGAAACAATTATTCCATGACCTTTTTAGGTCTACATTTCCTCTGTGTATCCTCTATGTTTCCTCATTTCTGGCATATCCTTGCACCTTAGATCTGCAAACTCATGATTGCATTATTCATTTTTGCCAAAACCTGCAAACCCTAATTTCCCTATTGTTTGTCTATTGTTATCTCTCATATACCTCTCAGCATTTGGTTGGAACCCCAAAGGATGGAAGTTTTCCATTCCATTCATGATTGATTCCATCCAATTGAACCCTAAACATGAATAATTCATTTCAATTCAACCCTAAACGATGGATCCAGATGCAACTAATACAACCTCAAAACCATAATGGCTACGGGGACAAGATTCAGATGGGAGTTTGTTGTGATGAGTTGGAAGTTTTTCTAAGTTATATGTAAGCCTACGAGTGTAGAGTAAGGAGAGAGGAGTGGCCAAGAAAATGAATAATCAGACCAATGTAGACTGGAGAACTGACCTAGAAGTTGTGTGATCAGGTCGGTCTAGTGTTAGAAGCTGTCAGAATGTGAACTCATATATAGAGGTTGAAGAAAGTAATGCATTTTGTCGGATATCCGACATATATGCTATACCACCGACATCTTAAATTCGTTTATATGAATTTATCCAGAGTCTACACGGAGCACAATATGAGTGCAAACTGTTTATCCAGGGAAGCATTTAATATGAAGGCTTTCCTCCTCTCCTTCTCATAACTTTTAGAAGGATAAATCATTAAGGAAGGCATGATACAGTTAATTTAAGAGCCCTTTGATTTGTGCAACATAATATTTTTTGGTTCTTTCTGCTATGGGATACATCAGCATGTTTTGTGTTTTAGTTGAGGATATAGAGTTTGTTTTCATCCCCTCAGGGGTGTGTTTTCTCCACCCTCGATGCATCCTTAGATAAGCTATTTGGGCTCCTTATGTTCTCCGTGTGGTATTGCTACTTCAACCATCTTGGGATTGTGGGTTCCGTCCCTCCCCTTGAGATATTTTTTTATACTTATGATCTCCACTCGTTAATGGACTGACTTAATGCCAAGACTATGTAAAACTTACCTTTTATTCACTATTGAATATCAAGCTCGAACACCTCTTTTTCTTTTGAAAAAAAAGATACAGAATATTTGCAAATGATTTTATCACATATATTGAGATCCATAAACTGGGTCTTTTATATTTTTGGGAGAGGAAACAAACTAAATTAGGAACACCTAAGAATATTGTAAAAAACATAGTTTCTATTTTGAGATTAATTGGCTGAAGCATTTGATATGGAACAACTTGAAGCTTCTGAAGCATTTGTTAAAGGACTATGTGTTGAATTTTTATACTAGGGAATTATTGATATTATTCAGGATAATGATATCAACATTATTTCATGCTTATAATCATTTTCCAAGTTTTTTGTTGGTATTTTGCTATTATTTTCCAATTTTTTTTCGGCCATAGTGCAGGTATAACCAAACAGGTATTTGTCAGACCTGTCTTCCTCCAGTGAGAGGAGTTTGGGAAGGCTAGAGGAAAGGGAGACATCAAGTAGGTATACAAGGGATATATCAACTAGATTTCATAAGATCAGAATAAAATTCAATAAACACATGGACATTTTTCTCAAAGGAGGGGGGTCATGTTCCTATGATGATGAGACATTAGGAGACATCAAGGTGCCCTTAAGGTACAAATACGTGGTGAAACAATGGGTGCATAGGGATCTTCCTCAAGTAAATACTGATTTTTGTGTGAATAAGAGGACATATAGAATTGCACCATCGTCATTACATGGATTGGGGTTGTTTTGCATGGATGGCATAAAGGTTGGATACAACATATGTATAGAATTGATGGGGTATGTTGGACCCTCTCACAACTACAGTGATTGGATGCACCTAGTACACTATACACAAAGTATGCATAGATATAGGTTGTCAGCAAATTATATACAACTAAAAGACAAAGCTCAAAATAAAGGAGCAACGTTGTACATTGACGGAAGGCCAAAAACAACTGGTAATATTGTGGGGTTTATAAACAGTACACAACCAGGGTTTATACTTAAGAAACCCAACTGCATATTTGAGTCGTGTGAAGGAAACCGTGTATTTGTGTGTTTCATTAAATCAATAGTTGCTGGCAAAGAACTGCTTATTAATTAAAATTTGAATCGTGTATATACAAACATGGTTAGTATGGTTGTGGTACATCTAACAATTTATCCAACCTTTTATTAATTATTTTAACATCTATAGGATTTTTCGTTAGCATATAATTATAATTTTATATTAAATTTTCTATGTTGACTTCACACAGAGGTGATGGAGGGCTCATCACCCCAGCAAAAGGTGAGAGGAGTACACGATCCGCGAGGCAACAGGTATACATAGAGATGTTATGTTTTAAAATTGTTTTAGTGAATATTTTGGTTTCGTTAGATAATTTTTAGCATGTTTTTTATGTAGGGTTCTCTCAAGGGCACCTCCCTCTCCGTAGATGTTAGTAGACCTGAATAAAGGCAACAAGTATACATCGATATTGCCATTGTCAAAATTTAGGATGGACAAATAGATCTGTTGTTATGTATTTTCATTAGTATATTCGGTTCGTTTATAGAATCTTATCTATTTTTCATGCAAAGTGTTGATCAGGGAAGCCAACTGGCTATTGATCAGCCGATTGCAGCATCGAGGAAACAAGTAAACATGAATGTAATTCTCCATTTGAAATACTTTAAAATTGTACACATGTATATCGTGTAGCATAATGTTTATTTTGTTATGTATTTTTTCATTTTTATGTTTACATTCATGATGATAATGTTGTCTACTTTTTTTGTAGGTTGATGATCGGGGAAAGTCCCCTACTATTGATAAGGCGACTTGAGCATCGAGGAAACCTATAAACCTAAATGTAATTCCACATTCTGAATACTTCAAAATTGTACACATATAAAACATGTAGCATAATGTCTATTTTTGTTATGTATTTTTTAGCTTTTACATATTGCGTTCATTGTGATAATGTTCTCTACTTATTTTGCAGGTGGCTGATCAAGGTAAGTCCCTAATTATTGATCAGACCACAAATTCATCTAGGCATCAGGTAAACCTAGATGTAATCTTATGAATCTATCATGATAGACAATTTTTGTTAATTTAATTTTTTGTGCAGACTATTGCTTCAAAGACTAAGCAATGTTTTATATATTTTTGTTGCAGACAAGAGATTCGATTTATGAAACACCAACTCAACACTCTTTGCAGTTTGAGGTCTCCCAGTTGATGAAATATAATGAAATTAGTAGGTCTGTAGACCCGTCGAGGGTGCTACAAAAGACCATGGAGAAACAAAATGAGGAACTGCTTCTTCTGACATTGACAGTTCCACAAACAAAAGAGATCAAATCAAAGATTCAATTGTTCTTACAGAGATGTTGACAATTGCAAGTAAGTTTCCGAATAATAATGTAAATTCATTTAGAACTTTATAATTTTTAATTTTATATGATATTGAACTTATAATACAAAGGTTTGTATTTACAGGAAGTTATGCAGCTTTACAATGGTGGTCAAGGCGTTGTTGGTCCCAGTTACCAAACCAGTCCACGTACACCACATACTGCTCCCTTATTGTTTATTGAACAATTGGCTACATGCTCTGCGACACCCTCGAGGCTAGTAGAGGGTGTAGCCAATGCTGACCGACCCACAACAGATGCTGCAGAAGAAGGGGTGGATGCAAGCTTAGATAGGGAGGTGGATGCATTTCCTGGATCTTCTCATGTCACTAACATTGGTTCAATAGTGATGACATTTTTGGTGAACGAAGAACTCATTCCAATAAAGATAGAGAGGATATCAGGTGATTATAGATTGTTCAATTTAGTTTTTATAATTTGTGTCTAATATACCAATAATATTTTTTAATGTTGACTAATGATGGCATTAATGTTTTGTAGGAAATGATATATTTTATAAACATCTAAATGATTTTTCCTTAGAGATCTTCAGGCCCACCATCCACACAAGGTGGGACAGATAGCCAAAAGATTTAAAGGATGAGCCTACTAATCACTTGGTTGGTTTGTTTGGAAAAGATACCTTCGATATATCGAAGGTCCTACAGAAGGATGGAAAACATCTGAATATTGTTCGATACCAGTATAGGTTTCACCTATTAAATAACCCAAGGTATGAGAACCCTTTGATGATTCTAGCTAGGGAGTGGAAAGCCCTAGTGGAATATGGAAAAGAGAAGGGTCTGAGAAAAGAAGGAAAGATACCACCAGGAACAGGGAGGTATGCAATACATTCCAAAATGTAATGGTAAGCCTTATTATTATTAGTTTTTATATCGAATTTAGAACATCGACTAACATAATTCAACACTTGATTAGGATGTCAGACACATATAAGGAAACCAAGGAAAGAATGGAAAAAATTGGTCAACACAAGCTTGGGCCTGGTGGTTATTCAAACTTGGTGGCCCGATATGTAAGTATCTAAAACCTAAAACTACTTCTAAATAATATAGAGAAAATTATTTTCGTTTTATTTTGGCAAAAAATGTAAAATTAATGACATTATGCAAATATGCAAGTCGATTGGTTCAAGAATTTCCCACCGAGGAAGACATGAAGCTTGGCTTTGAATAGGGGTTTGACGTCGTTGTTGAACGTCGAAAAACTTTGTCTGGGCATACTGTATGATCTTCTGCTGATCCATCTTGTGCGCAAGTATATAAAAACTATATATTTTAATGATAATTTATTAATTCTCATGCAATTTATTCGTTATAAAAAATTAACATAAATTATTTATTCATTTTTTAGCAGGAAAGTAATGATCCCGTTCATGTCGTGGATGTAAACAAACCGGACGAAGATCATGCTTCTATTCCTGGTAATGAATTTATTAATATGCTATTGTTTTGTATAGATAATTGCAGATGATGAACATTAATTCTAATACTACATAATTCAGTTATAGAGCATGTAGATGCAGATAACACTAAACAAGTTGAGCCTGTACAGGATAATGATGAACATGTTGATGTGCCCATGCCAGGTAAAAAAACACCTTTCTAATTTTTTTTAAATGAATTACTTGTCTTTATAAAAGAATCATAAATTAATGAAACATTTTGACATTATTGCAGAAATTCTTCGCCCCTCGCCACAAGTTCAACCTTGCAAGCAGTCTCGTAGGGAGACCGAGGATCAGATTCCTGAAGATGCGCTTCTGACTAAGTATTTAAAGAGAAGAAAAGTAAAAAGGAAGTGACTAAATAAATTTTGAGAAATTCTTATTTATAATAAAAAAAATTACATGGTTTTTTCCTATGTTTCATGAATGAATGATTAAATGAATGGTTTACTAATTTATTTTATCGGCTATTGACTAAATGAATGGTTTAATGAATGTTTTTTTGTAGCCGTTGAATGATTGAATTGTTTAATGAATGATTTAATGAAATCTTCTTTCAGCTATTGAGTGAAATAATTTGTAGTAAATTGTTATTTGCAAGTAGCTGCATTGGGTTTGGAGAATTGAGAGTGATGTGAGGGGGGAGGGGCCATAAGAGTTTCCACCTTCACGTGATTGGTCTTGTTTAGTAGAGAATATTAAATTATTTTTGAAACAGAGAGGATCTCAATGAATGGTAAGGAAGAATACATTAAAAATATTATTTCTATAATTTTAGCGTCTAATTTTTACTATTGTTATTTGACTCCTCCATTGGAACTTGTTACAGATAGCGTTGAGAAATATTTTCATAGTTAAGAGGCAAGAAATGGTGTTTTGATGTGATCGATGGCCTTATATACATAGTGTTTTTGGTTCTCCATGTTTTATTAGGTGATCTATTATTAACAATTAATTTACCTGAATAGTTGAATAGTATTGTAATTTACAACGTAATAGTATTGTATTTATTTAGTGGTTTTGTTATTTTCATAAACAAACAAATATTTATTTGATGGGTCCTAACATGAAATTATTGCAATAGGACAAAATTTGAAGTATGTTGAATGATGTTTTGAAAGGTAAAGTAGAAGAAGATAGTGCAAAGCTCCACAAATCAAGGTATAATTACGTTTTATTTTATCTGATTGAATTGTGTATTGGGTATTTATGCATGTGCACACACGTACATTTAGTTGATGATGGTGATTACCATACATTCAGGTGAACTTTGTTCTATCTGATCTATAAACTTACCTTAAATAGGTTGGATTAACACCATATTATCCAAGAAAGAAACCCATAAGAATTCTACAGATTTTGTAGTGATGACCATAAGCTATGAAACCCTCGTATCATGATATCTAATAGTCCTTGTCCTCCTCCTTTAAGGGTTGTAACTTTTGAACATTACCACTATGTAGGGTTGTAACTGCTGAACATGTCAGAGGAACTTTCAGGCATTCTCCACTTTAGTAAGAAAAGACTAAACATTACCATTCTAAGGAAGGTAATATTGCATTTCTTAATTGGTTGGTTGTAGAATATTTCATTTCTTAATTGGTTGGTTGTAGATCCTCGATGGTGGCCTTGTCCACTGTATCAAGGATGCTCTCATCCATCAACCTTGCCAAACCTTGGCCATGAACCATTGTAGTTGGATTTAACTCAAGGTATTAGTCCTATATCTTAGTGATCCACCTACCCCTTGTCCCACTACTCTCCTATTGCAAAAGTATATCCTTTACCATGGGATGAGGAATGTAGGCCACCGTATTAGCATTCCAAAAGTGATCATGAAATTAGTTAGGTGACTTCACCAAGGCATAAACTTGTGTTTCCATTGAGGTTTTGCTTCAACCTTTCCCCTTGAAGTGTGTTGCTCATGAAAGTAATTGGTTGCTCACTCCCTTGCTGATTTTTTTGTAAGAAAACAACATAGACTTTGCTTGATATATATGCAAAGGATTTCTTTGCTTCTTATCTCCACTTCTTCAAACTCGATCTTATCAAGATTATTTAACCAAAATATTTCCCAAAAAGAACTAGGAAATGTTTCATCGTATTCAAGATTGGTTGCAACCAAAAGTTTCAAAAACATAATTGGAAACAAAGGCATAGATGAGGTTTCAAAAACATAATTGGAAACAAAGGCATATATGAGAGGAGTACCATTTCCAATTCATAGAAAGAGGAATGGAAGATTCAATTTGTGATCATTCTTCAATATATTTGATATAGGCCTTCCAATTTTCGCAAAAATAGGAAATGAAACACTTTACAGAATTGATGCAACCAAAGAAAGATTGAATGGATTGTTTTTTTAGTAAAAAGAATCTCCTAGATACCATTCATTGTTTTAGGATCAATCCTTACTCCAAGATTGTGTTCCAAAATCTTTCCTTCAAAGACCCCCAAGATGATTTTTCTAAATTCAGCGATATGCCCAAGGATTTGCACCTGTCAACAATCTTGTTAAGTGTCCAATATGATCATCCCTATTCTTCGAAAAAACAGTGATATCATCTTGGTACTCATTAGATAAAACAAAGTCCATAGTACATTGGAAAGTGGATTTAGCAGTTGTCAATTCAAAAGGCATCCACACATATGCATAAGTCCACTATGGGGTAGAGAAAGAAATTTTATATCTCTCATTAAAAAAAAAATTACACAGATATGAAAAGGCAGGGTCAAGGGCATGAATGGGACAATGGAGTGTCCCATTCCAGTAGTGATCAATCCTCTCTCAAAGCATTAGTTATTTCTCAAGGCCATCATTTGTTGGGTAACTTTACCCATATAAAAAGTTGATAGCTTATTTGGCCCTATCCATAGAGCTTCATACAAGCAGCCCATTGTGGGATTTTCCCATTAACTAAATGGAGAACCTTTACCAAAATATTTTTGATAGAGAACACTTCCTCCACTCCTTGCTTTTCCCCATAAACTAAATGAAGAACCTTTACTAAAATTTTGTTAATTGAGGACTCTTCGTCAACTCCTTGCCAAAATCCATCTTTGTTTATGAATTTGTGCTGTAGAAACAACCATGCCACTCATCAGAAAGAAACATATCTTCATCTTCAATTCACAATAGTTAAGGGATAGGAGGGAAATGAAATTGGTGACAAAAATGTGTAATTATAGGGTGCAAGAACTCCTTGTTCCTTGTGAATCACCTCTTGAGACTAAGGACAAATGCATGGTTATATATGTATTTGGTCATGTTCATGCCTTGATCAATGGTTGCATTAACAAATGTGAGTTTGCTAATATCCTCAAGCATCAATCAATGCAATGGTAAACACATGGAGTGGAAGACAATGTGGGGTGCTTCTCTTGAATAATTCAGTCATTTTTCCATGAAGTACTTGAGAGGCCAATATGTTTAAGGATATTAGGGACATAGATGGTTTCCTAATTTTAATGGTGACATATCCTCCATGTTTCTTATATATTTGACTTACATAAGTATATAAATATATGCATGTTACCCTTGTTGCACTTAAATTTTATCGAGTGAAAGAGTTAGATACACCATTCTGAAAAAAATCCACAATGAAAGGGCATGAGACTCCATCATAGTGAGAAAAATATAAGTTTAACTTTAACTGGGTTCATCTAAGTGTTATTTATTCTACACAACAATGACAATATGTATTTATGGTTGTGAAAATGTTGGTCAAGTGGTTGTCTAATTGGCAAGTATAAATCCATTTTCATCCAACCAACATACATGATTCTTGGCATTTATCCCAGTGCAGAAGAAAATATTGAGTGAAAATGAGTTGCACAGGTGTTAAGGTATGTTCGTTGCTACATATTTTATTATGTTCTTAGTGAATAATCAAGAGCTTGAGTGAAAAGAAGTTTCACGAGTGTTAATGTCTATTTGTTGCTACATCTTTTGTTGTGTGCTTCATACCCTCCAAGGGGATTCTCAGATGAGTCAAGGATGACTATAAAATTTTGTAAATATTAAGAATTAATCATCTTATTTGAATTTAAGCAATCTAAAATTGTGGCCATATAAATAACTTAAGAAACATATAGAATACCTAATTGCAACAATGGAGAATAACTAAAAAATAATGGTAAGTGATCAAATGATAAAATGGGTTCCATGGTACTTTAGAGGCCTGACATGGATGGCATGTCATCATGTTGATGACCTTCTTTTATCTTTCATCTCCTTTTCCTTAAAGACAAGTGTAAACACGTTTTTCTCCAAAGTCTTTTTTGTGTGAAGCAGAAGTGGAAAAGGTCCCCTATACAAGACTAATATGATTTGGGACTCAAGATTCTATTGTCTTCCTCTAATACTATTGAGAAAGTGTGAAATAACATGAGAATGTACAAAAGGTTAACAAGTTGTAATTTATGATGATGGTAGTGTATGAATCGATTGGGGTATTTGGACCCTATTTATATGTGTTAGGAATCAAACTGTGTTTCGTATATCAACCTAGGTTTCAACTCTTAATTCTAGTTTTTTACATTCCCAATCATAGTGACTGGACTCACTTGGCCCCATAAGAAACTTTGGGAAATTACTAGGACACTAGTTAAAACTTTGTCATTTGTAGGAAAAACCATATATTCTAATTTTAGGGTCATGTTAGTGATTTAATTGTTAAAGTATACAGAGGTGTACATGCCATACCTACATTTGTATTTTAACTTGTGACCTCAAAAGAGGAAACACATGTTCTTAATCATTAGGCTTGCTCAAGCTGTTATATTTGCACTAGTTGACTTGTTTTTAGCTACTTTCAATCAAGTTCTGGACATGGAGAGCTTCCCCAGTTCATATTTTTGTGATGGGGTCTTTGTTAAGTGGTGTTGAAAATGTTTAATATACCATAGTGCTCCACTATTGATGGCACATGGACCTATGTTGATTTTTTTGTCTGCTTGTTATTCATATTGGTTAGAAGGATGAGAACTTGAGAATTTTGCAATATGCCATCCTACACAATCCAATCATAGAATATGTGCACTAAAATGGTTTATTGTAACATAATAGCTTGTTGTTTTTCATTTATGAATATGGAAATCACAAGTACAAAATTATTCAATTGTCTACATACATGTGATATCGACAATTATGATATATACAAGTTTCCATAGAGGTTCTACTTCAGCAATGAAGATGGTGGCCTTGGTGGCATTTCAGGCCACCAACGAAGGTTTAATTATTTAGGAGTGCGAATAAGTAGTTGGGGTTAGGTGCAAGTTTGAATAGATTTTGATGGAAGATTTATTCCATGTAATAGTAGCATTTTGTTTAGTGGTTTTCTTTTACATCTTGAGGGGTGTTTTACCCATACTCGTGGTGTCCAACTTCTTTGGTCCATTTGTGATGCTTTTCTACACATTTGAAAAATAACAATACAAAGCAAGACCTTCTATGAAGTAGCTCCATAGTTTGTCTAGGTTATCCTACCATTTTCTTCTAATATACAAAGTGGATACTGGGCATTAAACAATCCTAAGTTTTGTTTAGATTTGGCTCAATTACAGGTAGAATATTTTATAAGTCCAGTCTAAACCTTGGCCATTTTTTACAAAGGCCTTATTGCTAACTAGTTTTAGTAGTTCAATTTTATAGGAGTCAGATCATGTTTTAAACACATGACCAAGGATAAATACAATGGCTTAGAATACAAATGTTTGAACAACCTAGGATTTTTACTTACAATGGTTTCAATTTTCTATTATACAATAAAACTCAATAAATTCTACCTTGATGAATCAACTATGCTTTTTTTTTGAAATATTAGTTTGGATCTCATGTCCTACAATATCTTCTTCTTGGGATTAAATTTAACAAAATCACAGTTGATGATACTACTTGTAAGGTCACTTCCTATATACTTCCATATAAAAATAAATTCCAATAATTCCATCTCACGAATTTTAATTACATTGAGAGGCGCTTTCTGTTATATTTTTAACATTAAGCTAGCATAACATTAGGATCTTTAACTGAGAGAACAACAAGCACAACAATCAAACACAAGAGACAATGAACATAGTGTTTTTCCTCAGGGAAACCATAAATGGAGAATAACCTGCAACTTCCTCAGAGATAGAATCAACACCAAAAGTGAAACCCAAAAATAGTAAGATGATCTCCCGACAATAGTAACCTCTTTCTTCCTTGCCCCAGTGTCTTTCTCTTCCTCAGTTATGTGCTACAACTGAGTGTGAGTGAGTGTGTGATAAATATAGAGGCTAGCTCTCTATTTATACTAATTCCTGACTTGACTAAACCCAACTAGGGCCAACTTCACTAGGTGAGTCTAATAACCCTAGTGCCCCAGAACTGCGGGGACTTTAACCCTTAGACAATAGGAGGGTTACCCACCTTGAATTGACGTGAATTGTTTACATTATAGAAACTCCCGATAGGAACCTCGGGGCATGACATGACTCAAGTACATTACAAATACATCCCAAAATAATCATTGGGTTACAATACATAAGAAATACAAGTGAATACATTCTAAAGTTACAATTACATCAACACTCCCTCTTAACTAGGAAGGTAATCTCTCGACACAATTTATCAGCACAAGTCTTCTTCTTTGTATCATCTGGATCATCTTCGAGTCCTCATCATCTTCATCTTCAAGTCATCTCTATCTTCAAGTCATCTCTATCTTCAAGTCATCTTCATCTTCAAGTCATCTTCATCTGGATTTGGATCATCATCACTGGATCTAGATCATCCCTCGATCTGGGTCATCTCTGGAGCATCATCCCTGGATTTGGATCATCCCTCAATCTAGATCATCTCTGCTGGATCATCATCACTAGATCTTCACGGGTGCTATCTCATGATTATTCTCGTCATAGGAAGTTCTATAGAGCCAGCCCTTTTTCATGCTGGTTGTAGGCCTAGCCTCCATGTAGGTCTTATTCCAATACTTATATCTGACCCCAAGTCAGAATGGCCCGCCCAAAACTTACATCTGATCATGTTGGAACCAATCCTATAATCATATCAGAAAGGCACGCCCAACACTCACATCTGACCATGTGGGAACACCTCCCACAACCCTTTCAGAAAGGCCCAGCACTCACATCCGTCAACCAATGTCAGAAAAGGCTCAACACTTACACTCAGCCATGTGAGGAACCAATCCTCCATGCCGAAAGGGTCTGCACTTACATTTGAAAACCAATGTCAGAAGGGCTCAACACTTATATTTGACCATGCAAGGAACCAATCCTTCATGCTGAAAGGGCTCTGCACTTATATCTAATCATGTAAGAACCAATCCTACAGTCATATTAGAATGGCCCCTAGTCCCAGACTAAGCTACCTGTTAACTGAACAGGTTCCTCCATTCCAAGAATGGCATTCAATGCTTACTTTTGATCATTTAGGAATCAATCCTATAGTCACATCAGAATGGCTCAGCACTCACATATCACATGGAAGGAACCAATACTCTCACCATGAAAGAATGGCTCAGCCCTTACATCTGACCATGGAAGGAACCAATCCTCTCACCATGTCAGAATGGCTCTCGGTCTCATCATTTACCTTTGGAGGAAACCTCGATTTGGAGAACACCAAGATTCTCCCTGAAGTACTCAAAATTCACCCTAGCCAATGGCTTTGTCAATACATCAACTATATGTTCCTCCGTTGCAACATACTGGACCTTCACTGCTCCCCTCTGCACCATATCCTTGATATAGTGATACTTGATCTTGATATGCTTTGACTTGTCATGGAACACTGGATTCTCTAACAACTTCACGCAACTCTGGTTGTCACAATGTATACAAGTAGCATCCATCTGGACATCAAATAAATCAGACAGTAGCTTTCGTAGCCACACTGCCTCACAACTAGCTAAACAAGCTGCAACATACTCTGCTTCAGCTGTACTCAGTGCCACACAGGATTAGTTCCTATTAAACCAAGAGATCACACCTGATCCCATACTGAAGCAACACCCTGAAGTGCTCTTCCTATCAATGGCACTACCTGCCCAATCTGAATCAACATAACCCTCCAGGTTAATCTTTTGATTCACCTCATACTTGAGCCCATAATCAATTGCACCCCTCAGGTACCTCAGAATATGATTTGCAGTAATCAAGTGATAATGTCTCGGATCTTTCAAGAACTGGCTCAAGGTGTTCACAGCAAAGAAAATGTCTAGTCTCGTGTTCGTCAGATACATTAAGGACCCAATCATTTGATGATACATCATAGCATCAACCATCTCTGATGAAGCATCACTCAATAGCTTCAGGTTCGATGCCATAGGTGTGGTCATGGCCTTGCAGTCCATCATCCCAAACCTTTTCAGGATCTCTACTGCATACTTCCCTTGTCCAAGGGATATTCCATCCACATTTTGCCACACCTCCATGCCTAGAAAATAATGCATCATACCCAAGTCCTTCATTTCGAACTCGGCAGCAAGCTTTCTCTTCGTATCAGTAATCAATCCATCCATACCTGTTACAAATAGATCATCTACATACAATAGGAGCATCATTGGGTTGCCATCTTCAACCTTGTAGTAAAGGTTGGAATCTGCTTTACTCTTGGTAAATCCCAAACTGGATAGAAAGCTGTCGATTCTGTCGTACCATGTCCTGGGTTCCTATTTCAAACCATACAGGTCTTTCTTCAATCTACACACATGAGACTCCCTGTCATGTGTCTCAAAACCAAGTGGTTGTTCTACATACACTTCCTCTTCCACTACACCATTCAAGAAAGCAGTCTTGACATCCATTTGGTGTATCTTCCATTTAAGCACTGTAGCCAGAGAAAGTACTGATCTGATGGAAGTGTATTTGGATACAGGTGCAAAGGTTTCTTCATAGTCTATTCCTTCTTTCTGGGAGAAACCACAAGCCACGAATTTTGCCTTATATTTCTCTATGCTACCATCTACAACATGCTTGATCTTGTAAATCCATTTGGAAGTTACAACCAACTTCCCTTCTGGTCTTGGGACAACATCCCAAACATCGTTCTTCATGGTCGATTGATACTCTTCGATCATAGCATCCTTCCATTCTTTCTATTCTGCCAATTCTTCATAATTGGAAGGTTCTTCGTTGATAAATTCACATAGTAAAGCTACATATCCAGAGCAGGATCTGGTTCTCTTTCTTTCTCTGTGATTTTCTTTTGGAGCCCCATATCTTTCTGTGCCTTGGATAATTTATTGTACCCAAGCAGGTTTCTTATTGTGAGGATTCTTCTCCTGAGGTGGATCTAAAGGTCTTTGTGGTTCTTCAAATTCTTGATCTTCTTCTTGAATTTATTCGTTCATGTTTGTATCATGAATTATGGGTGCTTCTGCTTCTTTAGGATCTTCAACAGGTCTCTTTTTGGATTTGTTGTAAGCTGTGTCTTCATCAAATGTCACATCCCTATTGATGTTGATCTTCTTGAATCCTAGGAAGTATATTCTGTAAGCCTTCAAGCTTTCACTACAGAATTTGAGGCCAAAATCTGATGGCTACCATGCCTGAAATTCGACACTAACCTGTCGAGTATTCAACACATACACTTTTTTTGGCCGTCGGTAGTGTAATGTCGGATCTCCGACCATCAACTAATAAGGGTTGAAGCTCTGACAGACCATTGTGTCACATATTTGATTATTATTCCTTCCGAAGTGCCAACCAAAATTGCATAAACCATCAGAATTCCGACATCCTCCGACCCCTGAAGTGTCGGCCGTCCAATGGAAAAAAGTGTTTGAGAAATGGTGGTGTCATTGGTTTTTAATTCAGACAGTGTTGGTACTCCAACACTAGAAGAGTCGGCCTTTCAACGTAGTTTGACACTTCAACCGTCGGTCGTCCGACGGGAGGAAGCATCAGAGTCATGGCACGGCCATCGGATGGGTTGACCGGAGTGTCGGAAGAACGTTGAAAAAGCGACGCCCATTGATGGATTTAAAGAAAAAAAATCCAAAGATTTCACTTACGGCCACATGGTTTCAGCCTAGAATTTGACTACTGAAGGAATCCTGGTAGCAAACTAGAGGATTCTATGTCAAGTATATATTTCATCCTTGCACATATAGTTATCACAACTACTTTACTCTTAAATTTACTTTTCGCAAAATAGAAAACCCAATATCCTCAAGAGAAGCTCCCTCCTTTCTATTTATGGAATAAGGAAGAGAGTAATTACAAGCAAACCCTGTACTAAGTCTACAAGTGGACCACTTAACAAGACAAAGTCCAATCTAACCAATCCATGAACACTTTAAGAGAATGTTCCTTAACTAGAGACATTACATGTGCTAAGGGTAGGTGATTACAACACAACTTCACGGTAGTGTGAACCTCATGTACAAAGGTCACGTAATCCCATGCCCGCATGTTCCAACTTACCCACTTAGAAATGTCCTATGTGACTTGGATTTCGAGAGAGTCGGAGAAAGGTTGCTTGCAATCAAGTTTTCCTAGTTGAACACAATGCAGTGCTTCTCTGGGTGAGACTGTTAGTTGGAAAGTTGGAAATTTGAACACAATGCAGTGCTTCCTAGTTTAACCTTTGACGAGTCCACTTTAATAGTGTACCATTGTCCACATCTTGCATCTACAGGAATGCAAAATCCATAAACAAGTAAAGAATGAATGTTAGTTTTTGGTATATAAAAACTCTTACTGCAAAGGCTGTTGAATGTGGACTTATGATGTAGAGAGAAGCCATTCTTTGTTCAAAAGCATCTTGAAAACATTGAATGTGGACTTATGATGTAGAAACAAGCCATTATTTGTTCAAAAGCATCTTGAAAACATAAAATGAAGACATGAGTGTGTTGCGAAAATAAATGCATCCTGCTACAATTGACCAAGTATTCAAACAATCTATCTCTGAAGCTATCATGTCCAACCATTTATATAAACATGTTATATAACATCTATTATTTACTAATTGAATTCAAGTAACTGAGTTCTTTAAAATTCTCAAGCAACATTAAATGACACTCAATTTCTTAATCTAATCAAGGAATTTAAAATATAATGATCTAACATAAATTATGTAAGCAAAAAATTATAATTAGTAAGTATATATCACCTGATAAAACATGGATAACCAAAAATACTATGTATATAAGGCCATCGATCTAATCAAAACTCCATTTCTTGCCTCTTAAATATGGAAATGTTTCTCAACGCTATATGCAACAAGTTCCAATGGAGGAGTCAAATAGAAATAGTGAAAATTACACAGTAAAAATATAGAAATAGATGTTTTTTAATGTATTCTTCCTTACCATTCATTGAGCTCCTCTCTGTTTCAAGAATAATTTAATATTCTCTACTAAACAGGACCAACCACGTGAAGTTGGAAGCTCTTATGGCCCCTCCCCCCACTCACATCACTCTCAACTCCCCAAACCCAATGCCTATACTTGCAAATAACAATTTATTTCACTATTTCAGAATGCAAATAATGATGCATCTATAATGCAAATTATTTCACTCAATAGTTGAAAAATGCTTTCATTAAATCATTCTTTATAACATTCATTAAACCATTCAATCATTCAACAGCTGAAAAAACCATTCATTAACTCATTCATTAAAACATTAATTTAGTAAATGGCAGAAAAAAAATATCAGTAAACAATTTAGTAAAGCATTCATTCATAAAACAAAGGAAAAAGCATTAATTTATTTTTTTATAAATAAGAATTACTGAAAATTTGTTTAGTCACTTCCTTTTTACTTTTCTTCTCTTTAAATATTTAGTTAGGGTCACATCTTCGGGAATCTGATCATCGGTATCCCTACTAGTCTGCCCAGAAGGTTGAACTTCAGGCGAGGGGCGATGAATTTCTGCAATAATGTCAAAATCTTTCATTAATATATTTATATTTTGATAAATACGAGTAGTTCATTAAAAAAACATTACGAATGCGTGTTTTTACCTACCATGTGCACATCAACATGTTCAACATTATCTCGTACTGGCCCAAACTGTTCCGTGTTATGATCTCCAACTACATGCTCTGTAGTTGAATTGTGTAGAATTAGAATTAATGTTCATCATATGCAATGGTCTATAAAAAATAGTAGCACATTAATAAATTCATTACCAAGATGAGAAGCATGATCTTCGTTTGGTTGGTCATGTACTTCATCCTCGACATGAACGGGATTGTTACTTTCCTGCACAAAAAGGAATAAATAATTTACGTTAGTTTATTTATAAGGAACAAATTGCATGAGCATTAATAAATTATCATTAAACTATACAATTTTCACATACCTGGGCACTAGATGGATCAATAGAAGATCGTCCAGTACTCACAGACAAGCTTCTCCGGCGTTCAACAACGGCGTCAAAGCCATGTTCAAAGTGAAGCTTCATGTAATATGCACTCAGCAATTCTTTGAACCGGTCGGCCTTCATATTTGCATGATGTCATTAATTTTAAATCCTTTTATCAGAACAAAACAAAAATAATAATATGTATGATATTTGGATGCGGATCCGGGTTTTGCAATACTTACATATCGGACTGCCAAGTTGGAGTAACCACCAAGCCCAAGCTTGTGATGGCCAATTTTTTCAATTCTTGCCTTTGTGGCCTTAGATGTGTTCGAGAGCCTAATTAAGTTTTTAAATAAATTAGTCTATGTACCAAAATTGATATAAAAACTAGTAATAATAAGGCTTACCACTACATTTTGGAATGAATTGCATACCTCCCTATTCCACCTGGTGGTATCTTTCCTGATTTTCTCAAGCCCTTCTCTTTTCCATCTTCCACTAGGGCTTTCCACTCCATAGATGGAATCATTAGAGGGCGCTCATACCTAGGGTTCTTTTCTAGGTGAACCCTGTATTGGTCTCGGACAATCTTTAGATGTTTTCCAGCCTTCTGTAGTACTTTTGATGTATCAAAGGTATCTTTTCTAAACAGACTAACCAAGCGATTAGTCAGATCATCCTTTAAAGATTTTGGCTGCTTGTTCCACATTGTGCGGATGGTGGGTCCGAATATCTCCAAGGCCAAATCATATAAATGTTTATAAAATATATCATTTCCTACAAAACATTATTGACATCATTAGTGAACATTCGAAAATATTATCAGTATATTAGACGCAAATTATAAAAAATAAATTGAAAAATCTATAATGACCTAGAATCCTCTCTATATTTATTGGAAGCAGTTCTTCATTCACCAAAAATGTACACTTTATTGAACCAGTGCTAGTCACACGAGAAGATCCAGGAAATGCTTCCACATCTCTATCTAGCCCTGCATCCACCCCTTCTTCTACAACATTGGTTGTGGGTGGGGCACCATCAGCTTCACCCTCCATTTCCCTCGGTGATGTCACGGAGCGTGTTGCCGATTGTTCAGTGGACAATATGGGAGCAGTATGTGGTGTACGTGGAGTGGTTTGGTCACTGGGACCAACATTTCCTTGACCACCACTGATAATCTCCATAGCACGTTGTAAATTAAACCTATTGTATTATAAGTTCAACAGCATATAAAACCAAATATTATAAATTTTTTATAAATGAATTTACATTTTTATTCGATAACTTACGTCCAGTTGTTTACGTTGATGTAACAACAATTGAAGCCTTTGTTCGAGCCCTTCTGTTAGTGGAACTGCCAATGTCAGATGAACCAATTCCTCATTTTGTTTTTCCATTGTCCTTTGTAGCACCCTCAATGAGTCTGCAGACTCTCTAATTTCACTATCTCTCAACAACTGAGAGACCTCTTTCTGTAAAGAGTTTTGAGACGTCGTTTCATAAACGAAATCCCCTGTCTACAATTGGAATACATAAAAAATTGCTTAGTCTTTGAAAATATAGTGTGTGCAAATAATTATATTAGGGATTACATCTAGGATTACCTGATGCCTAGCCGAGGGCGTGGTTTGATCAACAGATGGGGATTTACCTCGATCAACCACCTGCAAAAAAAGTAGAGTCATTATCAAAATGAACTCAATATGTATAAGCCAACAAATACAGAACAAAAACAAAAATAAACACTATGCTACATGTTTTATATGTGTACATTTTTGAAGTATTTAGAATGTGGAATTACATTTAGGTTAAATGGTTGCCTTGAGTCTCCAGTCGTCTGATCAACAGTAGGGGAGTTTCCCCGGTCAATATGCAAAAAAGGTAGACAACATTACCATCATGAACGCAATCATAAAACCGAAAGAATACATAACAAAATAAACATGATGCGTCACATAGACATGTTTGCGATTTTAAAGTATTTGAAATGGAGAATTACATTCATGTTTGGTTGTTGCCCTGATGTTGTAGTCGGCTGATCAATAGCCGGTTTGCTTCCCTGATCAACACTTTGCATGGAAAATCGATAATATTATATAAATGAACCTAATATACTAATGAAAATACATAACAATGTATCTGTATGTCCATCCTAAAATTTAATATTACATTGGCAATATCGATGTATAACTACTGCCTTGACTCGGGTCGACAAACATCTACGGAGATGGAGGTGCCCTTGAAAGAACCCTGCATAAAAAACATACTAAAAGTTACATAAGGAAACATCAAATTAAGAAGATAATTTCAATTATATGCTAATAAAAATTCCTATAGACGTTAAAATAATTAATAAAAGGACTTATAAATCGTTTGTTGTACCATCACCATACTAACATTGTTTGTATCTACACGATTCAAATTGTAATCAATAAGCAGTTCTTCGCCAGCAGCTATTGATTTAATTGCACATACAAAGACATGGTTTCCTTCACGCAACTCGAATATGCAGTTGGGTTGCTTTAATGTAGACCCTGGTTGTGTACTGTTTATAAACCCCGCAATATTATCGGTTTTTTTGGCCTTTCGTCCATGTACATGGTTGCTCCTTTATTTTGAGCTTTGTCTTTCAGTTGTATATAATTCGCTGACAACCCATATCTACGAATGCTTCGTGTATATTGGACGAAGCGCATCCAATCATTGTCGTTGTAACAGGGTCCAACATACTCCATCAATTCTGTACATCTACCGTATCCAACCTTTATGTCGTCCATGCAAAACAAGCTCAATCCATGCAATGAGGACAGTGCAATTCTATATATCCTCTCATTCACACAAAAATCAGTGTTTACTTTAGGAAGATCGCTAGGAACCCATTGTTTCACTAGGTGTTGGTACCTTAAGGACACATCGATGTCTCCCACTGTCTCATCATCATAGGAACATGACCCCCTTCCTTGGAGAAAAAAATTCATGCGTTTGTTGAATTTTCTTCTGATATTCTGAGATCTAGTTGATCTAGCCCGTGTAGACCTACTGGATGTCTCACTTTCCTCTAGCCTTCCCAAACTCCCTTCACTGGAGGAAGATAGGTCTGAAAAATACCTGTTTGGTTCTACCTGCACCGTGGCCAAAAAAAAATTTGGCATAAGCATAGCAAAATACCAGCAAAAAAACATGGAAAGACTTATAAGAAAAAAAACTTTGAAAGACTTGTAAGCCAATAACTTGTTAAATAAAAAGCTTGTCAAGAATGAGTTTGGTTAATAGGTGTGGGCATTTGGTAGCCCTAAAAATTCTAATGTATGCCCCTCTTTTGGTTACATACAAGTCTCCATTCTAACTTATTGCTTGCATTGCCTTTTGCTAACATGAATTGGGTAGGCTTCATAAGCTTCAAATGTATGCTTGTGGCCATTGTACTTTAGCCTTTCAATGTTGTCAAGCTTGAGACGATATGTTATGCATATGCATCACATATAACACTGCAATTTATGCCAATATATGTCTATACAAAACCTGGAGGTTCTCCTTTAATGGACTACCTCCTTCAAAGAACATATCTCCTTTAAGTGGTTTTTAGTTTTCCCATGAATGATTTTGTAATGTTGTAGATGATTTTAGTTTTAGAGTGGATGTTTTAACCTCTATGCTACTCTAAAGTGCATAAGCCAACAATTCAGAGGCATATTTCCCAGTGGTGGTGAAGAGCGGACATTTCCAGATCTGGCTAGTTGGCACATTAAATACATTTATATCAGTCTATAATATTTGTTGATTTATTCCTTTTAGCTTGTCTTGATGATGCTTGTTTTCCCATATTAATTTTCAACCCTAAGGCAACGCTAACTTGTTTTCCCATACTAATTTTCAACCCTAAGGAAACCCTAAGGAATACAATTGATCAACTTCATAGGAATACTGGACAAACATTCAAAGGTAACACCTCTAATCTAGGAATCTTGACTACATCCACATCACTAACCTTCAACAGACTGAGAATTCAAGTCTAATATTGAAGTAGCTAATCCAAAGAAGCAATAAATAAGAGAGATCATGTCACGTCCCCATGCCTCCGACCGGCGTAGAGGACACAACTACTAACTTTATCAGACCGGGCTAACAGCCCCTGAACATGTACAGGATTAAAATTTGCTAGAAACAGAATGCTTAAACGTATGCATTGCAGATTAACATGCACAAATACAACCGTTTATCATACACAGCTGAAAACATTCATCTTGCACAAATGCATTCATCTATCAGACACAGCGGAAACATCATGCATCCAAACAAACATTCATTCAACATGTTCATTTCATTTTAATTAACAGTAAATATAGAATTGCAGAGGTAAAATACACAAGATCACTTATCTTATGAAAGCTTTGCTCCGCAACCAGCTACGTTGCTACAACGTTCCACCCAACCATAGGCCAGCGTGCTCCTTAATCTCTCAGCAGCGCTGCCACCCCCGAGCTGGGCATGATTCTCCAAGGAATAAGGGAACTAGCAGGCTTACACATAGCCAAGGATACCCAAAACACACAGCCAAGCCAACTCAGTTGGGTTTATCAGGCCATTAAGGAGCTGGAGAAGGCAATTTGCTCAGCTGGTGAGCTCATTACAGAGCCAAGGACACCTACACCAGAACTAGCCTGACCTCTAAGACACCCATCCACACCCAACATAAGGAATCAGTCCCTTCTCTGCTACACAGTCCCTCAGGCCCTGCATTCCCTTCCAGTGCTATTCAAGGGTGATGGAGAAGAAGGCCAGCCCTCTAGCTCTGTCTGTGTGGTTCCAGCCACCAGGTTTATCAAGCAAAACTCAGCCCACATCCCTGCTCCTCTCACAGTCCGAAGACCAACAATTTCACATATGTAATCAAGTCAACTGTCACAGCTTAAACAGGGAAAACGAATTCAACCCATCTACAACAGTCCCCAAACGTAACAGCAAAAACGACTCACAACATGGGAGAAAACACACAGTCCTGAAGCTTATCAGTGAGCACAACTCACAGCAGGTAAAAACGCCCCAAATAGTCTATGCGTGAGACCAATAGTCGGTGAGACAGCCAAAAACGTGAATGGCCCTTCACAGCCATGGTGAAAACACATGAAGCTACAAAAACGTGAATGGAAAATGCACCAGCAGCTCCCAAAACGTGAGGAAAACAACCCACTCCCCAGCACTACAAAAACGACCTCCCATCCATGGGAAAAATGAAGCCAACCACCAAAAATGTGGAATGAAAAACACAGGAAAAACTCCAGCTGCTCCCAAAAGCCCCCACGTGAAGGAGAATGGTGAGGAAAATGGAAAACATGGATGCATGGCAGAATGGCATACGTTTTTGGGCATTTTCCTTGCCAAGGAAGTCAGAACACGTTTTTCAAAAAATGGTTCTCTGCCCAATTCGAATTTTTTTGCCCATACTCTTCCCATTCCATGCAATAACTAACTCAACCACATTCTGGCAGAAACAAATGATTGGGGAAAAAGACAAGAAAGGTAGTTGATAGTTTGATGGGTCTTCTCATAGACATTTTGGCTTTTCCCCATATCCTTATCCTTGTGAAAATCATGCCCCTTTCGATTTAGTTGCCACGACCGTAGCTGGTTGTGTTTATTTCAATTAATTGTAGATGCATATTTTACATGATGACCATCATAATATATGTTGCATGCCCCGATATACCATCGGTGACAATTTGAATCCAAAACATAGCATTACCGATCAATGGTGGGGCCTTGGCCTTTAGCTTCACACCATGATCATTACAATATATACATCATATACATCTAACGTAACGGGGTCAAAACCGGGACATTACAGATCAGTAATATGAGGGGATCATCCACCTCAATCATCCAAAGGATTTCAATAGCAACAACACATAAAATACTCAAGTGCTAAGGGCTAGAAAAGTTGGAAAGTGCCCTGACCAGTACATTCACCATCAGTGAATTCAGTAAACTGAAAATGGCTTGAGGCCAAGGTTAATGCTTCTTTGGATAAGCTATCAGCCTTAGTATTTGTGTTCTCTGAATATGTGAACTGCTTTTAGCTAGATGAAGTAAGGTTCCATATCATGGATACGTTGACACCAACCATCAAGTGCAAGTAAAGTTAGTTATGATCTTCTATTGAACCAATTAATGATGGCTGTGGAGTCACCATGAATGTGCAGAGTGGGAAGGACCATGGATTTAGCACAATAAAGGAGAGTCCATAAAGCAAGTAGTTCAAATATAGTGTTTGTACTCAGACCAACACCCTATTTGAAGCAAAAATAGTGGTCTTGGGTGATCAAAAGATGAACACCTATACCTCCAATTTGATTAGCTGAAGCCCCATCAAAGAAGATGTAGGTACAATTATCGAAATAGTTTATTTACTCAAACTCGAAGGTTGGATGGAGTGGAATAATGAGTACGAGCCTCCTCATAAGGTCGGGTTTAATGGTCGTGCTGCGAACACAGCTAGCAACTCTTCATCTGGCGGAGAAACCAGAACCCTAGTCTCGGTTCCAGCTGTCTAATTTTCTAGCATGTTCTACACTGTGTCCGTGGACAGTATACCGGTAATTTACGGTGAGGAGAAGATGTTGAGCTCTTGCTGCCATGGATCAATAGAGTTGTTTGCCATGTCTATCGGACCTACTCCCAAATTCACAAAAACCTCCAAATTGAACTGAACTGTCCAAAACAAAACGAGTCGCGACAATGTCCAAATACACTTGTCATTTTTTATTATATATTATTATATATTATATGTATTTTATTATTATTTTATATTATATGTATTTTATTTTTATTATATGTTATTTTATATTATATAAATTTCCATAATAGTATTAGGATATTTTTATTGGCTTCTTTTGCTTGAAAGTTGAACTTCCTAAAAGTGCACAGATCTCATCTAGGACCCATTAAGATTCATAATAACAACTATTGTTATAGGATTTTATTCTCCAAATGAAACACCAAAACCATACTTATCAGTTAATATTTGTGTAGGGATGTTTTTCTGATCTTTCCCATAATTTATGATACTAATGGGATTGTATGCAAAAAATTATGTATGCCCCTCTTTTAGTTACATACAATTCTCCATTCTCACTTATTATTGCTTGCATTTCCTTTTCCTAACATTGCCTTTTCCTTTTACTGGCCTAACCCCTTTTAAACAATAATACTTGCAGATTTAATCAAGTGTTTTTCTACCGAGGTGGCTGAGTCAACCGAGTTGACCCCCAACCAAGCTAACTCGGCCTTTGAAACGATTGGAGTGACAAGTTTGGTACCGAACCAAGAAAATCGGGGTATGACTGAATGGATCGGTAACAAAATGGTCAATTCGTCCCAATCCATACTAAATTGACCAAGTGAATGTGGGAATGCATAGGCCACACACATGACACTTCAATTCAAAAAACAAATTAACCTGGAAATATAAACATCTAGACTCTCAACCTACTTCATTGTCGAGTCAATTAGGTTTGTAGGATTCCTGTACATCATAACACTATTTGGAGTAAAACACAACTTGCTTTGTGATGCAGGATCATAGGCTCATGGAAACAAATTCATCCATGGCTTGATCAAAGTCATATGAATTGAGAGACCTAGGGTCTCAACACTTGTAAATTCTTTTATCTTGATTAAAAATTGAATAATCTGGAAGAGGACACTTGTCCTTTCCACTTGTAAATGTTTGGATAAGAGTTGTTAGTTTTTTAGTGAGTCACTAATGACTCATAGGGGTCAGTTGAGTTTATTAAGGACTTTGTTCCTTAATTATAGGATCTGTAAACAGAATTAGAATAGAACTGGAGGTTTATTTAATGCAGATCCAAATCATTTAGTTAGGTAGCTTAGGTTAGCTCGAGGAGCTTTTTGTTAGCTCATTTTGAGGTGAGGCAGCTCACAGAAGATTGGGTAGCTCGAGAAGGATAGAGAGGGAAGAGAGAAACTAAGGGTTTGCCTGAAATTCACTTTCTAAACAAGTTTTTGTAAAACTAAGGTCTGCATAGAGTTATGGCAGTTGGTTCCTGCATTACCTGCCAAGCATGTAATATCTCTCATGAAATGGACCAGCTCAATGAGTAACCTTCAAGCATGTAATATCTCTCATGAAATGGTGTATAAAATAGTGTAAGCATGCCTCAAATTATGCCTCAATGAGTAACCTCCTGTAGAGTGGATGTTTTAACCTCTGTGCACCCACGTTGAGCTAATGCAAATCCAAAAGTTCTATACTCTGGCTGAAAACACAATCTCCATTTTAATGCCAACACAGAGCATACGATGGCAAGCCAATGGGCTGTGGCACCATTGCTACAATGGCGTAGCTCATGGCATAACGCCCCAAGCTATTGAAGCTTTCCCTACTTAATTTACAAACAATAAAATCAGAGTGTCATGCATACTCCCAAACCCAAACCATTATTAATGCACATAGTAAATCCCATGGGATGAAAGCCACGAATCGAACCCAGTAAGTCAACAATTTAAAACGCAGCATTAAATCTACTACACAATCCCAAATATTTACCTAGTATAATATTTTATAAATGTCGAATGAAATCGTATATACCAAATAACATTGCAGTCCTTACATAAAAGCCAATGCACAATGTATTTACACAGTGAGGCACGAAGCCTCTTTTACAATAGTCAAACTATTAAAAATGTTAAATGGCAAAGTCCTGAGCTATGGCACCATTACAAGTAATGGTGCAGCCACGGCCCAAAGATGCCAAACCTCCCAACAAGAGTCCATTAAAAACTAGAGCAAGCTACATTATAAACCCCGAAGGCAGAGTCAACAACTGCCACACAAAACCCTAACCCAGTAAAGTTTTCCAACTCATAAATGCCCAGAACGAGAGGAGGCAAGTAAATCTTGCTAGCATGCTTACCATGGCCGTGAAGAAGAAATCCCAAATTGATAGTGTATCCTGTGCAAACCCTAGAGCACCTTCGTATTCACCTGCAAACAAACCAACGATGGCATGAAAAGCATGACCATGCCATGGAGAATACAGCGAAGCAATGGATTTTTACACAGAATTGATCTAGCTTACCTGTGAATCGATGGGGTCATCTCCCTTCTCCAAATGCGCAGAGGCCACACTAAACCAAAATGCCAAAAAACATATTGCATAAGCAGTTGGTGACCATTAACGCATGCACAAACCCTCACCATAGTTTATGGAATCAACATTATACCATATACCAACCAAGTCATATGTTAAACCCTCTATCCTATGGTTTCGCCACCTTTAAATATCAACGCAGACTTAGTACTTAGGATATGGTATTTATACCATAGTCTCCCAACCTTATGGTATGAGCAGTCCTTAACACTATCATTTAGTATTTACAATGTTTATCAAGCCTGTCTGTGCAAAACTAGAGAAATTGCGTAATTACATCTATAGATGCGCTACAAAATGAATGATCACTATAATAGCGACTCACAGATACAAGAGGGGGTGAGGCACGAAGCCCTTTTCTAAGTTCATGACCCGAACAGTGAGTTTCTCATTTGTAAGGTAAGAAGGTTTGTAAATTGAATCCCTGAATAACGCACTAAATGAGGAAGGGTCTGTCTGCATTCAAGCTTGTCCCACAAAGGAGCAAACATCACAACACACACAAAAAACCCTTGTCACCCAAAAACCCTTGTCACAAAAAACATTATATATTATATGTTTTTTATTTTTATTATATATTATTTTATATTATATGTATTTTATTTTTATTATATGTTATTTTATATTATATAAATTGCCATAATAGTATTAGGATATTTTTATTATATCCTAACTTGAATAAAGAACCTTCACATTAATGAGGGAAGAACCATCTACATAACGACACATCCCTATCTTGGATAAATGAAAATATATCTTTGAAGGATGATTGAAAAGTTGAGCATGTGAGCTTGTGAGCATGGTGGTGATGATGATGATGATGATGTTGATGATGACGATGTTGTTGATGATGATGTTGATGATGTTGTTGTTGTTGATGATGATGATGATGACGACAATGACAATGGTGATGATGATGATCCTGATGATGATGATAATGATTGTGATGACGATGATGATGATGATGATGATTATCATCATCATGAGGATGACGATGAAAATGATGACGATGATGATGACGACGACGACGACAATGATGATGATGACGATGATGATGAAGATGATGATGGTGGTGATGATGAATACGATGACAATGATGATTTCGGCGATGACAATGATGATGATGAAGACGATGACAATGATTATGATGATGATGAAGACAATGACAATGATGATGACAATAATGATGTCGACGATGACAATGATGATGATGACAATGATTATGATGCTGATGAAGACGATGATTATGATTATGACGATGATCATGATTATGATGATGATGATGATCTCGATGATGATGATGATGATTATCATCATCATGAGGATGACGATGATGATGATGTTGATGATGAGTATCATCATCATGAGGAAGATGATGATGATGATGATGATGATGATGAAGATGATGCACCATTTGTATCATCATTTGTGTCAACATTGTAAGGATTGGCCATATCGTCATTGTCATCATCATCAGTTACACTCATCGTGTCATTGTCAGAATATTCTTCAACGGTATTGTCTGCTACATCATCTGATTCAACTATTCCTTGGACATATTTTGTTGGATCATCATTGTCAGCTAACTGAAGTTGATCATGCTCTTCATCATCATATTCTTCTTCAAGAGAACCCTCTTCATTACCATCATCTAGGTTATACTTTACCGGCCTTCCCCTTGAATCGTGTCTCACAACAAATGACCAGCCCGCTTTACCTGGAACCTCTGAGTAAACTACTTGTTCACATTGGCTTGGAAGAACACAAGGCTCTATTCCTACCTCAAACAACCTTGTGTTTACCATGGTAAATCCATTATCATGTTCAATAATAGTTCTATCGGGATCACGTTGATTCAATTGTAACCTATACCATTTGACAACAAATAGAACTACCTTAAAGGATTTAAAGTCACATTGTATAATATCTTCCAAATACCCATAGTATCAATTTTCTGAGACTTCTGGATGTCTATCAGTTCTAGATGAAACATTGGTAACCTCAAAGACAGCCGAAACCCCAGAATCTGATGTTTTCTTTGTTTCATCCAGTTTTTTGATCTGATATCTACCTCCATTGCAGACCATAGCCTTATGGTGTTTTACCTGCAATAAGCAATACATGAAAAAATTACACAACCAATCAGTCCTTATGCAACAATACATGGAAAAAAAGAACATGTACGTCAATAAGTATCAAACAAAATAAAATATTTAGAGGGATATTTGATTAATTATATACTATCCATTTTATCTTTTACACCATATGCCAAATCGATTTCCCTTTCTGTTATATTGTTATCTCCATTGCGTTGTGCTTCTTTTACCAATGAAGCCACACCTTCCCATGATATTCCATGACCCAATTGTGTGCATCGTTCAATCCATACCTTCATCCAATCAAGATTGTTTGCGATGTATAAATGAATTGCATCCCATTCTCAACGAACTGTTTAATGACAATAACCATTAAAATCAAAGAAAGGTCTAAATCTCCTGAACAAAGACGTATATGCTCTTAATTGAAGCAATTATGACTAGAAAATACAATTAGAATATGAAGAATATAATAAAAATCCAGTAGCTAATAATTACCTTTCAACTTCCTCAATATACCTTTCCCCTTCAGTTTCTCCCCTTCAAATTTGTTATTGGAGTCCGGATCACAAATGCGACATAAATTGAGCTTTGACACTAAAATAGGAAGATATTCACTAACATACAACATGTTTTAGTATACCGTATATCCTTCCATCATATAACCCTCCGGATGTGCTAGTTGTCTCACCAAACCCTTCATAAATTTCAAGTGCCTCTCAACCATCCACATGGACCTTGAGTGCACAGGTCCACACAACTCAATCTCCTCAACTTGGTGTATGAGGTAGTGTTCCCGTGCATTGAAAAATGCCGATGGTAGATGCTTCTGCATTTCACACATGAGACGAGGAATTTCTCTCCTCCAATACTTTTTATCTTCTTTATGGATTTATTTAGATGTCAACCATCTACAAGTGATGCAAACCAATAACGATATTTAACAAAAATAAACATTAAATTACAATATATGCTGAAATAGTGCACAAAAAAAATATATAAATTATTATACAGAGAATTAAAGAAACACTAAGCGCATGCAAGTAATCGCTAGTTACCTCATGTATTTACCAAGATTATATATAACTTGTTTGACATTGTTGTTGAAGTTGTCCAGGAGAGAGAGAGGGAGAAGATACTGTATCAATATACAAACCATGCCATTATTAAAAAAAGAGTATACAAACAAGAAAAAATTATATGGACATAACAATAATAATTACCTTGATGAAGACATGCCAATCATGTGTTTTGACCCCTACAAAATCACCTTTTTTAGTTATGATATTCTTCAAGTTTGCACAAAAACCGGTGGGAAATTTAATTTTCCACATTACTTCTTTGACAACATTTCTTTGTTTCTCCGTAAACATCCATGGAATTGAGTTTATATTAACTTGTTCTCCGTTGGTATGAAATTGGATGACGTATTTCATTGCATGGTTGCTTTCTTGAATGTCTTTGCACACTTTCACAACTTTACCTTTCTCCGTCCTTAGCTCTAGTAGTCACCATAAGGTTTTAGTAACATTCTTTCCAATATGCATTGTATCAAACAAATGAGCAATTTGTAGGTGCTCATAGTAGGGAAACCTGTTGAATTGTATAGGATAACTTTTCATTCCTCGTGGAAGACCATTAATGCCTTCATGATCACGATGGACATCATGAATATTAGTTTATAATTAATAAATTACATCATAAATAAAATATGGCCACTACAACAAACAAATCACAATAAAAATTAAAATACATAAACATTCATATACGATGATCCATACGTACCATGATGACGATTTCTATTGTATTGCATCTTCCAAAGGTGAGGTGTCATTCTCCGTGGTTTTAATGCAGTCTCCTACTTCCGATTGAAAAGATTTCTTTCAGTTCTTCTATACCTATGATTCTTAGAGAGGAAATGCCTATACTCATCAAACACCTCCTTTATTAAGCTTTTTCAACGTCGAGATTTTATCTTAGGACCACAAACTGGACATCCAAATTTACCCTTTGTTTGAAGACCTACAATATTTACATATGGAATATCTATGTCAAATATAATCATTTATAAAATATTCTAACTACTCCATATCATTAAATGCAATTAAAGTGGAACTTAAAATTACAAACCACAAAATAAAGTTAACCCAGGGGAATCATGTATTGTCCATACAACCATTGCATGGAATTGAAATTTCCTTTGTCATATTGGTCTAGATACATCATACATAGTTATGCCATTCCATAACTTCAGTAGCTCATCTATAAGAGGTTTGATGTATACATTCATATCTTTGACTTGGAGCTTACCTGATTCATAATTTGAAGAACACATAAAATATATCATTATGAGAACCATTAAGATATATAAACCATGCAAAAGAGTAAAATAATATATATATATATATATATATATGAAATTAAAATACATATTACGACAAATGAGATGCCACAACTACATTATAAATAAAATAGTTTTCGTCAATAAAACCTGGAATAATCATCGACAACATTATGTGCTCCCTCTTTATTGACAACCATGGAGGAATGTTATTGTTGATAACAAAAATAGGCCACACCGTGTAAATGGATTTCATCTATGAAAATGAATTAACACCATCTGCTGCCAAAGAAATCCTAAGATTATGTGGTTCTTCTTTAAAGTGAGGCCACTTTTCCTCAATATCTCTAAAAGCAGTACCATTTGCAGGAATTCGGATAACATCATCTTGACTTCTGTTCCTGGCGTGGTAATCCATAAATTGCGCTATGTTTTTGAACCTAAACAGTCGTTGCAAACATGGAATGATGGGAATATAACGAAGAACCTTTTGAGGCACCTTTTTTGTTACTTTATCTATACGATATCTACTTACATGACATTCTGGACATTCTATTGCAAATTCATGCTGATTATAATATATAACATGGTCTTCAGGGCATGCATGAATTGCTTCATAATGCATTCCAATATATTTCATGATGGAAGATAAATATTGAAATGTGCGAGGTAAAATATTTGATGGTGGTAACAAAAAATCAACTATCAAGCTACCAAAAAAAATAAAAAATTGTTAATGTAATAAATAAATAATATTAACGAAACACGTTTCATCCGTACGATGATCAATAATGAGTTAACAATACAATTATTAGAGGAATGCAAATAAACTTTATCACGATCCTATATATGTGATGGATTATTTTAGATAATTTAGCATACGTGTGATTGCAATGTTTGAAAGACCATTCATAACCTTCAAGTTCATTATCAACAATATAGTAGAGAGAAGATTTGTGTTGGAGCCTTCATAAAGGGGTTCATATGCCTTATCGAGAAGAGGTATATAGTGAACATCATCAAAGTCATCATCGTTTTCATTATCAACATCATCATCATCCATTCTAACGTTAAATGAATCATGGATCAATGTATTTGTACCATCATTTTCAATTACATCATCGACATGATCATCTTTTTCAATATGATCATTCACTTGTTCTCCATTAAACATACACGCTCCATAATCCTGATCCTGAACTTGTTTTGAAAGCACTTCCTCTAGACGACATGCTATAGGGTGTCTTTCCTTTAATATAAATACATGGAAACATCAATAGATAAACATTAATATATGAAAAAATAATAATACATACAATTACCAAAAAAAACAAATATAATAATGTTTATAATGCTAAACCTACAAATGGACGATATTCGTTCCCCCCCTCAGCTTGTCCATGTTCCCTGCAATGTTTTGTGGCTGTTGATATCAATATTATTCTCCTCTTAAATCCCATACATTGAGTACATGGACAATAACATTTTCCATCACCCCTTCGTTTCGCTGCATCCCATAGTCTAGCAAGCAATTGTCAGTTGTCTTCGTTTGGATCCAGAATAATCTATTTGAAATTTTGTTATAAACTTCGTTAATGAATATAACCAGTTGTCTTAAAAAATCAAGTTCCATGCATCAACCACACGTCAAGTTTTTGTCAAACAGAGAGAAATCGAAGAATAAAAAATTCCCGGCAAACTGTCTATTGATGAAAAAAAAAATTGCCACAACCGCCCGTTGAAGAATAAAACTACTCCTGAAAACATCCGCCGAGGAACAAATAATTTTCACAATCATCCGTCACTTCTACAACAAACATGTCGAAATGTTTAAAACAATTTATATTTATAATGGACATGCATCAGATATTCAACGCCTTGAACATAGTTAACGTAAAACGTATGGGACCATAAAATTTAAAATCATGTAAACCTTAATTTTTTTTTACAAATTTTTTTTTTGGTTCAAGGATGTCGAAGATTCGACATTGAGGTGTCGAATAACCACCACTATGGGAGTCAGACATCCGACGCCTACCCGACACGGAAGTGTTGGGTAACTGCCACTACAAGCATCAGAATTCTGACTCTAGAGTGTCGGATAATCCATGGAGCTAGAAATATTTTCTTGTCAGCATTATGTAGATTGATTGCTGTCTGACACATCCATGTGAAATGTCGGATGACGTCGGATTCTGTCGTCGGATTTCGGGTTCAAATTCTGTAGTGTTTCAGAGTATCCCACAAATATACCCTTCTTTCCTGAACGATCTAGTTCCGTTCTATTCTCTTTTGGAATGTGTATGTACACTGGACAACCGAATATTTTGAGATGGTTGACTTCTAGTTTCTTGCTGGAAAAGAGTTCTTCAGGTGTCTTATTCTCAAGTACTCTGTGTGGATTATGTTTCTGTACATACACCATTGTTCTGGCAGCTTCTTCCCATAGATGCATGGGAAGATCCTGAACATGAAGCATTGCTCTTGCAGCTTCCATGATAGTTCTATTCTTCCTTTTTGCAACCCCATTATGTTGTGGATAACTCCCTCTTAATCCCTGATTATTTGCATAAGTCTTTGAATTCATTTGATGTGAATTTTCTGCCGTTATCTGATCGAAAGGTCTTGATCTTCTTTTCTGTGTGGTTCTCGATCAAGGCTTTGAATTCCCTAAACTTGCTGAAAACTTCATCTTTGTTCTTCATGAAGTAAATCCATGTCTTCCTAGAAAAGTCATCAATGAAAGAAACATAGTATACATACCAGCTTAGTGAACTTGATGACATTGGTCTGCATACATTAGAGTGGATGATTTCCAAGATTCCTTTTGCCTTGCTCTCACTACTTGGAAATGTCTTCTTTGTATTCTTTCCTTTCACACATCCTTTGCAGACCCCTTCATATTTTGCTTGAATTTTTGGAAGACCTTCAACAGCTTTGCTTGCAAGTGGTAGTGTTCTGTAATTCACATGTGCAAGCCTTCTGTGGCAAAGTTCATTTGGCTCTACTGTGTCATGGATCAATGCTTGTTCTGGATGGACCTTCAATTTGTATAAACCTCCTTCTTGTTCTCCAATCACTATTGCATCATCAATAGTCTTTCCTCTTGACCACATAAGGACTTGGTCATCTAAAAATTCAACCCTCATGCCTTTTGCATCCAGTGTCGATATGGATAGAAGATTCTTCTTTAGTCCTGGTACAAACAAGACATCCTTCATCTTCATAGACTTTCTGGAGTCTATCTTGTAGGAGGATTCACCACTACCTTTTATGGGATATTGGTAGTGATCCCCAAGTTTCACCTTATGGGGTGAATTATGTTCGGATAGTTTCTCAAAGGATTCCTTGAAACCTATCATGTGTTTGGAAGCCCCAATGTCAATAAGCCAATCTTTGCTTCCATGAGTGACAGTTCCCGTGAGAGCAGAGATCAGAACATATTCATCTTCACTTGAAGAGTCTTCACTTTCTTGTTTTACTCTCTTCCTGGGAGGATAATCATCCTCAGCAGTGTGAGCATGATGTCTTATTTTGGAGTTCTTCTTGTTCTTGGATCCATTATTACTCATGGGACAATTTCTAGCAAAGTGTCCTATTTCATCGCATGTATAACATCTGCATTTGGATGGATCCCTTCTTACAGGATTATTTTTCTAATGAGAATGCTTACCTTGGTGATGATGATTTTCCCTTCTTCCTTTCCTGGAGTGTAATATGAGAGCTTGATCTTCACTTTCCATCTTTTCTTCTTGAGCTACAATCCGAGATTCTTTTTGTAAACACTCTTCCCATAGTCTACTGAACTTGACTAACTTCTTCCTAGCACAGATTCCTTGGATGAAAGAATCCTATGACCTAGGGAGACCATTCAAGGTTGTCATCATAATTTCTATATTCGCCACTTCTTCATCTACTGCTTCCAGCTGTTCTTTGATATGGGAGACCCTTGTGAAGTATTACTGGATGGTCTCCTCATTCTGGATCTTTACATTCTTCAAATGGTTCCTTAGAGTCATCTTCCAATTGATGTTCTTCCCTTCAAACATTTTGGTTAGGGCATTAAACATGGCTTTAGGTGTCTTGAGGGAGGGCACCTGTGGTATGAGGTGATCCTTGATAGAATAAACAATGATCCTCTTTTCCATAACCAACTTCTTCTTATGTAAGGCCTTGGCCTCATCTCCCTCTGGAACTGGAACCTCCTCACTGATATAGGAGTCCAACTCATTTTCTTCTAGGACCGGGGAGATCCTATACTTCCAGGATCAAAAGTTATCAGCTCCCTCAAGATTTTCATCAAGCTTGGTATGATGAAACATCTTAACTGAGGACCTCAAATGGAAATACAAAAGATTTAGATCTTACCAGGTCAAGAGGTTGGATCTGGATTTGGAGCTGAAATCCTACAGTGTTGGTTTAGGAGTAGATGAGGGTTTTGATTTTCTAGAGTTATGTCCAACCAAATTCTTTGAATTTAATCCCTAACTTTGATTTAGAGGAGGAGATCAATCCATGCCTGGGCTCCTTGAAAAATTCCACTTTTGTGAAAATCCCTAATTTTCGGCAGCAGTGTCGAGTCCAAAACTAAAAAACCTCAGAATTGGATTATGCTTTGATAGAAAGATGTGCCCTAGGGAGGAGAGTTATTCCACCCTACTTTTGCTGAAAATCTGTGGAGATAGATCTACAAAGTAGGAAGCCCTAGTTCCCTCAGTTTCATAGTGTCTTCTTCTCAGGTTAGCTCTAATACCATGTTAGATTTTTAACATTAAGCTAGCATAACATTAGGATATTTAACTGAGAGAACAACAAGCACAGCAATCAAACACAAGATACAATGAACAAAGTGTTTTTTCTCGGGGAAACCATAAATGGAGAAAACCCTGAACTTCCTCAGAGATAGAATCAACACCAAAAGTGAAACCTAAAAACAGTAAGATGATCTCTCGACAGCAGTAACCTCTTTCTTCCTTTCCCCAGTGTCTTTCTCTTCCTCATCTATGCGCTACAACTGAGTGTGAGTGACTGTGTGATAAATAGGGAGGCTAGCTCTCTATTTATACTAATTCCTGACTTGAATAAACCCAACTAGGCCGACTTCACTAGGTGAGTCTAATAACCCTAGTGCCCCGGAACTGCAAGGACTTTAACCCTTAGAAAATAGGAGAGTTACCCACCTTGACTTGACATGACTTGTTTACATTATAGAAACTCCCGATATGAACCTCGGGCATGACATGAATCAAGTACATTACAAATACATCCCAAAATAATCATCAAGTTACAATACATAAGAAATACAAGTGAATACATTCTGAAGTTACAATTACATCAACACTTTCTACATCTTAAGTGGGCGATATGTGTTTGTCTGTATCTCTGAGATCTGGAATGTCCCCGAGGGTATCTTGAAGGAAATATCTTATGTCATGCAAATTTTGTTCCAAACAACCTTGGCCATTTTCCATTATTTCTTTTTTCTTTGATAAAAAAGCCTTGAAAAATACACTAATTTTTATCCCTAACAGTACACCCCTAACTTACCATTTTCTAACCCTAGTAAAACTTTTTAAAACCAAAAAAAGAAAATTTCTACACTATACAAAACCCAAAACTTAAATAACACAAAGATAAGATGATATTAATGTCCAACAACTAGAGAAATTTGAGGAGTAAAAAGTGGCATTTTCAATTCCAAGGAGACATTTATGATTTTCATTTTCATCTGGAGCAGAATAATTTTTTTCCATCTAGCAATTGTTCAAGGAAGCTTTTTAGTTTGAAGATGCAATCTTCTTTCTTATTCTCATTTCTCTCTTATTGTTCTCATATTCTAGTGGAAAGAAAATCAAAAGCAGCATGGAAAAAACTCTAATATTCACTAAGCCATCCCTAAACCACACAGGATGGAATACTCAGATTTCGAAAAACCCCTCCTGGCAATTGTGACAAAAACCACAAAAGATTTAAACATGATGGTGGGTCTAAAAAATGGAAATGTAAATTGGTGATGCTGCTTGTTCTGGAAGTTATACCCAGATACCCCTGCATATGAATATCTTCTCGATATAAAAAGTCCTAAGGTCGAGGTGTAATTATTTAGGTCAGACACTAGAATTTGTGGATTATATGGCAGTTGCAGTTAGTCCATTTTTTGGTTGGTGTTTACATAATTTAGAGGATTTTCAAAGTAGTCCCTCGACTAAAGAAGTGAAAATGATGTTTACATTGCAGAGGAATCTCAATAACTAGGGTCATATATGATACTGACAATGATGTTCAACAATTGATGGTGACCTATATTTTTTCGACTTGTCCTTTGAGTTCAGGATTTTAGTTGTCATTGATTAGTATGGCTGTAATGTATGAATGTTTTTTTTATTATGCATGTCTTTGAATTTCGTATAGATATTTTGGAATGTGTGTGAGTGGACATTGATTGAACACTGCATTTTCATTTTCAGTACTAATAAGAAAATCAATGACTTGTTCAACATAGTAAATGTGGAATTTGATGCTTGTTTATATGTCTTATTCCTTGATGATAGATATATAGGAATGCATGGTTATTGTTTCTGATGTTTATTTTCTGCATGTTTAACTTTTAGCATCTCATTTTCCCTGTATCCCATTGCATACTATGAAGTGTGAGGGGTTTTAACCTTCCTTAGTTTCCTCTTCTTCCCCTCATTTCTACACATTATGTTAAAAACTTATGTAGTTATTTCTTGATTATGCTATTTTGATTTAGACTCTAACTTCATTTTAAATTGGTACATCTATCTCAGAAATGGAGTCATCATGTTACGACAATCTTGTTCTTTGCATTTGGATTGTGGTCATTATGGAAAGGATTCACAGAGGAAGGGTGTGTTTTTCTTACAACTATTTCTCTTCTCTTACTCGGAGATTGTCTATCTAAAGTTTTTGATATGCTTTTGTTGTTCTATGCCTACTGCGGTGGGATATTTTTCTTGCATAGAGTCAGAAGAGTTGGCTGAGATGGAAGCTAAGCTGGTTAGCTATAGATTCATCACATTTTTAACTAAGTAGTCACATGAATTTTGGTTAATTGGTAGTTGATTCCTTCAAAACTACTCTATTCTCAATTCATGTACAAAACTACTCAATTCTCAATTTGTTCTCAGGGGAATTTTGTATGTTTCTTTAAGGATATTCATTAGCAATGAAGGATTCTTTGTTTATACATAAAATTTTAAGATGGATCATCAATGGACTCAGATAGCTATAATTCTTCTGTTAGATACCAAAGATTTAACTTTACCAAATATTTGTCAATCAATGATCTCATGCTAGTGTAATAGTAATGTTTGATATATACTAACATCAAAATTATGTTTGTATGAGGTTTTTTGCAAGTTAATTACCTCATACAACTAATTTGAAAATTAATGGCTTTATGAATTTCCTCATTGTAGAGGGCACACTCTTTGCATGGATGCCGCAGTTCCTCATTGTAGAGGGCACACTCTTTGTACATAATTCAATAGATTAGTTGACATCATAATGTTGTATTTCCACTTAATTTGCCACTAATAGAGTTTGCATTCATTTAATTTTACTGAACCATAAGCATATTTGCATGAGTAATAGATATTTTCATGTGATTCAAAGTTGCAGTTAAATATCAGTATGTTATGTTTCAATGTAGGTTGTCCAACATTTTCACAAGTTGTTTTCTCAAATGAATTATAAAGAAGATGCAGAACTAGCTTCTATGTCACCCCAAGGAATCCTCTGC
This sequence comes from Pseudotsuga menziesii, assembly GCA_001517045.1. Classification (NCBI taxonomy): domain Eukaryota; kingdom Viridiplantae; phylum Streptophyta; class Pinopsida; order Pinales; family Pinaceae; genus Pseudotsuga; species Pseudotsuga menziesii. The sequence goes on from LPNX010430734.1 coordinate 636,378, forward strand.
ACACCCGATGCAGAAGAAAAATTACAGGTAGCCATTATTTCCTAGAGGGGTTATTCAACTACTAGTGAGTTGATTGAATTTCAAATGAAGTTTGTAGTACCATGAACTATTTTTCATTGATTTTGGATATGCAAATGGTTTGATATTCTTAATCATTTTCTAGCTTCTGAAAATATGAAATAGAGTTGGAGAAATAACACAATGACATTAGAAATTTGAGTTACAATAAAACCATTGATTCGAATACCGAGGCTTAGAATACTTTAGATGATTTGACTACATAAGAAGGCTAAAACATAAAAATGAAGGCTGAAGCACATAATTTTTTTAAAAATGCAACATTTTTCTTTCATAGGTTTTTTTACTAATATGACATCTTTTTGCATGCTTATCACTAATGAGAAGGGTTGTGCAATGTATCAATTTGACCTCGTTATCTATGCCATAATTTTTTAGAGTGTTCCAGTACATCCTAGATAGAAAACAACTCTTCTCCAGTTTTTTTGGGAGTCTTCTGACAAGGGGAAATTTGAATTCCTATTAGTTATTGGAAATTTCATGACTAGTTGGAAATAATAACAAGAAAAACCTATTAGAGAACTGATCTAGAGTGCAGTGAGGAATTGGGAGATCTTGTGAAGGTTAAATTTAGTGTTGTTATTTAATCTGGTATCTCATCATCTGCTTAAATATCATCTATGTAAATATTTTGACAAGGTGTTTGTGGTGATATAATGTGTTCTTGTAGACAAATAGAGTGTGACTGCAACTTATTCTTAGAAGCTGAGAAAATTAATGACTACAGTCTTTTACTTGGTGTTCACCTTCAAGCTCCTCATTTTCCTACCAACTTTTCACCGCAACATTCTTCAAACATGCCTCATTCAATTGATGAAACTTTTGAAATGTCGAAGTTTGAAGGTAATCCCCTTACTTTATAAAAGAGACATGATTTCAGTGATTCCAATGATCCCCTTACATCATTTTTGTCTTTGGTATATACTACTTATCTGTTGAATGTTATTCATATACTTTTTAGATGCTTCCCCAACATAGTTTAGGATCTCTTATTCCTCCACAATGGCCAACAAATCCTGAATGTACAATGAGTATTTTTTTTTTCAATGTTTACTTTTTCATATATACATTTATGTGTGCATGGGTTTCATTGTTTTTAATAGTTAATTCCCCCTTCTTTATCTATTTAGTGATGAAAAATTAATCCTCTGGGTGGGAGATAAATAGGAGTTGATAAATAGGTGGTATATTTTTTTTTAACTATACAGAAGCCCGTCGGTTATCCAATGCTCTGTGATGATCGTTCAATGAGGTCTCCATAACCCCGACAAGAGCGATCCATCGGATGTTGTTGGTAAACTGACTAGCACCCGTCGGATATCTGACAACCTAAGTGTCAATGAAGTTGGGAAATTCAGAAATCACCATTGGAGAAATGAATAAAGTGTCTTCAGACATTCGACACATCGTCATTGGAAATCTGATGATGCATTCCTCTAACATTCAATGGCATAAGCCCAAAATTTTACAAAGGAACTATCTCAGATTTGACAAAAAAAAAATTGGATTTTCGACAAGATGGGAGTCAGAGTTTTGACGATGTAGTACACCGCAAATTTGACGGGGTTTGGCATGTGGTCAAATATCCGACGACATGCCACCAACGGTAAAGAAAATTGTGGTTGTCAAATTGCCGACAGGCTTTTGTCGATTTTTAGACATGGAATCCATTTGATTTTGGGCTCAAATTCTATTGTGACATAGTCATTATAAATGGATATGCAATGTATTTGTCTATAGCCATGCTTGAGTTAGATAGTTGGTGACTGGTCTTGTGTTAAGTGTTCACTCACCTCTCTTTTTCCACTGATACCAAAACCATATCGAGCAAATAATTTCACCTATCACATTCCTCTAGCTTCACTTTAGGGGGAATTATGTTACACCCAAAAACTATCCTAATGCTTAAAGCCCTTGAAGTATCTATCCAAAACATCTTTTTGGAGTCTTATTGCCCAATCCTAGGCAGTATGATGCACCTTAATGCCTAGCATAGAGCGTTAGACAAGGCCTAGTGCCTTTTTTCCATTGACAAGGTGCACTGATGGCATCTGTCACCTGAACAAAAGGAGAGATGTTACACCTAACCTGTTAGCAGAGAGCGTTAGTAGTCCAAAAAGGGGAAAATTGAGAATATTCAATAATATTCTAGGCAAAATCTCTCATAGAGGATGATCCTAACTACTTGGGATAGCTGGAACTCGACTTCCTAACCCATAGGGATCATTCCCTACCTTCCTCCCAAAATATCTCAACCCATTTGGGATTATTTTGGACTATAAAAGCAAGCTACATGGACCATGTGAGGGAGAGACCAAGATATCACCTTTATGTTGTTGTTGTATAGGAGGAAAAGAGAGAGTGGTTGTGAGTGAGATATTGCTTAGTTTTAATGTACGTGTAAGTGAGTCAAAATATCTTGTAAAAGTAAATCTTTGACATTAATGCTTTGGTTGTAGATTTCTTTTCTCATATTTAATACACAAAAGTTTCCCTTTCCCATAAATTATTCATGTTGATATTTATTGTTTATTACTAGTTTCCTTTATCATTAGTATAGATCATGGAATTATCTTGTTTCTCTCATCTTTTGTCTTGTTTTTTGTGTTCTTTATAGGTACAATCGATCGTACAAGGATCTACAAAACAAGGACGACCTTCCAACCTCAAGGTAAAGAGAGATTAACATTCAAGTAAGTCAGTCATGTAGGGAGAGGATACATTGTTGTTTCCTTTTGTTCTAGATTTTCCCCATGCATGATAGGGGAACAAACTATGTCTGCACTGATTGAAATATTCCTGGTAGCAATTGCTTCTAGGAATTCATGACAAGCATGATCAATAGCATTCTCTAGTATCTTCCTGTCCTATCATAGTTACTATTTATATTGTCATATTTTTGCTTACTCCATCTCTAAAGAATTTACCTAACCTTTAAATTGATTCATTTTATCATACACTGACTGCTCCTGTGCTTTGAATTCTTATGCATCCTTTTGCCAAATATTGTGTAAGATGAACATTGGGATAAATTAATGTCCAAGTTTATGTATCCCATATTGTGAACTATGATGTTTATATATGGATGCCTTAAATTCAATGTTGTAGGTTGTTACCAAAAAAATGCAGCTAGTGCAGACAAAAATTGTTTCCCTAGTCTAAATGGTTTAGATATAGAACAAAATAAATACAACTATGCAACCTTTCCCTATATTATCAAATTACTTGAATGTAAATATTTTATACCTTTTCCTGAAGATTATTCTTTCCTTCTCGAAGATTTTTGTGATCCAACCGTGAAGAAGAGACACCTGCAAAAGATACAAAAGAAAAGAAACAATACTAAAAGAAACAAGATAACTTAATGAATATATGCTAATAATAATGGAGGAAAGCAATAAACAACATTACACATTATTTAAGGGAAAGGAAAAACGTATTTGTATTAATGTAAATAGGGAAATAATTACAACCAAATCCTTGATGTTGGGGCTTCTCCCCATGAGTTTTTCACTCTCAAACTCTACAAGCCTTTCACCCTCAAAATCCAATCTATTTTCCTCTCACTCCTAGAATAATTTCAACTACATAAAGGTGCTTTCTAGGCCCTCCCCAATACATGAAGGAAATCTTATATTTAAAGTCCAAAAGGAGATCAAATGGGTTGATATTTTGTTGGAGGAATTTGAGGGATCATCCCTAGGGGTTAGGGGATTGATTGCCGCCTAATCTAATTAGTTTAAATAAGCCTCCATGATGGATTCCTTCTAGAATGAACTCAAAAATATTTTATTCCTTTTTTATTGAGCATCGACACTCTTTTTATACTAGCAACAAGCATCAAGAATGGACAACACTCCTTGATTAGAGATAAAGAGTGTCACCGACACCTTTTTCCCACTAGAAACCAGCGCCATCCTTAGCTAATTACTTACGTTAAGAGGAAAGGTGTGTTGTTTTATGTTAGAGGAAAGGTGCATCAAAGCTCCTAGAAATGATCTTCTAACAGGGAAAAATTCCTCCAAAAATTCTTTTGGCATATGAACTTCAGGGATCTAGGAAAAATGGCAATATTTTGGTGTAACTAAATGCCCCCCAAAGTATGAATCTAGAGGGATTTGATTGGTGAAATATTTTTCTAGATGTGGTTTGGAGGATGAGGCAAAATACTATCGGTTGAATACTTTTTATAGTACCAGATACTCTGATCTATGTACTCCGACTGACTCAAGACATCGTCATTGACCAATACATTGCATATCCATGTATAAATTACCAGATCATGGCTACTAATGTACATTGTATATCCATGATGAACATGGCTCAAATTTGGATATACAAGCTACCAGAAATACATTATATATTTATGTAATCATGACTCAAACTTGATCACATGCATTGTGGATCTACGCAGTGACTCAATCACAAAATACTCCATCACAACTTGGGGAGAGTCAAATATTCAAGTGAATTCCTAAACACCCAAGGTATTCATCCCAATATCGAATAGTATGATTCTATCCAGGTGAATATATTTCTTGATGTCGAACATGGTAGAAACCACTTGATTACCAGTTGTTGATGTATATGATTAACAAGTGTGAGGGAAATCATCATTAATATCAATGATTCCGAAGCTGGTACCCTATTACATTCCTCTGAATGTGATTATATTAGTTTAATTCAAACAATTGGGGGAATATTTCAATAAGAGGCCAATGATGGAAGCCTAGTATCGAAAGCAAGGAAACCTTCCATTGAGGCATGCAGGATTCAAGGTAATAATTGGTTTCTAAGACTAATTCCTAGATGATGTGCTAGTGTTGATGGGAATAGACTCGTCGAAGGAGGGCTATAATGTTTCCCCCATCATAGACATGAAACTGGAACAAAATTTGTTTGAAGTGATCTTGATTATGGATAAACCATGGAACTAACTCATAGATGACCAACACAAAGGAAGTTCGGGTAACTGCAGAGGTTGGTTATAGAAAAAGACTCCCCTTAAAAATTGACTCAATGAGGAAGAGACCATACATAATTCAAAAGACAAGACGATACATTCTTTGAATTCCTAAAAGGATTAAAACGACTCATGAAAGTGGATCGACTCGAGGACAAGCTGATTACCAAACTATTTTAATGAAATGTATACCTGTGCCATGTTCAAAGGTGACTAAAGTATGCCATTAATACAAATGAAAAATGTTTTCCCATTCCCTTAATTTCCCCATCACAATGTATGAGTACCTATTTGATTTTCAATGACCTGGAAAAGGGTAACAAACACATGATATATCTCATCATAGGATGAGTACAATCTCACATGTTTTATGACATGAGAAAGGAGGGATTCAATCCCAAAAAGGGTCCTTAATTGTTTTATTTTACAAGTCTGAATAAGGTAAAATTGGTGTCATTTCATGTTTAGAGAGTTTGAAAGGACTAAAGAAGACTCCAATATTTTTTTTTTGTAAATTTAGTCCCCAAGGTCCGAAAAAAGAGTTAAATGATACCTAGGAGAGATTTTCTCATTACGATGAACTAGAGTGTACATTTTTCCTAAATAAGTCTAGACGGTCCAAAAAAAGGATAAACTATCACCGAATATATGACCTTTCATATACTTTTACGATCATGAAAGAAACAAGTTTGCTTCGTGATATTTTCCTATTTAGAGATTTTGAAAAGAGCTTAAAGACAACTCCGAGGGGTTCCTTTTTCATATAGGTTTTACAAGTCCAAAAAAGTGATAAAAGTATACTCAACACCTTTTCTCTTATTTTTTAATGAGCATGATCATGGTATTGAAAGCGCTCAGAATCTTTTTTTATTTTGAAAATGAGCACGAAAAATTGAAAAACAAACTCCTCCATAGCAAAAAACCTTCCAATGTGTCCCGAAATTTCCAAAAATAGGCATTAGAACTCTTTTTTATTCAAAACATTAGGAAAAGGGGGTAAAAACCAAAATGATATTTAAATATTTAAAAATAATTTTCATATTTTACCCAAAAATAGAATAAAAATACCAAAAAGTATTTTTTTGTTACCATAGAGTTTTGAGTGAAAAAGGCGCATTTGTAGGTGATTTTCCTATGGATATATAGCGAGAGATCTGGTCAATGATTTAGCATTTCGTCGGATTCAAGTAAACTTCCTTCCCTTTCTCTTCGATTTGATGGTAGAAAATCAAGTTTTAATTAAGCTTTTTATAGGTTTAAATATGATTTCTCAGGGGTTAAGAGGGAGCCCTAGGCGACGCTCTTCTCCCTTTCGAGAAGTGCGTGGCACCTTATTTTTATAAGGAAAGTTCGTTGGTGGCCCCAAAAATATAAAAATAATAGATTTACACCAAAACTTGAATTTTTTTCCACATAATGCTTCTAAGGGTTGTTTTTTTGGAATTCCACAAGTTTTCAAACATGAGCATGGTCATTTGGAAAGAGAGAGAATATGATCTCGATGACGCTCAAGCTGCCAATGATCTAAATACCGTGTTGGCATTAAGACAGTGTAGACCCCTGAAATTCTTCTAGATCATGGGTATGAGGGCCCATGGTAGATTACTGGATCACCTTATCAAGATGTGGGATCCAAAGAAAAACATTTTCATGTTGGAACCCACATTCTCACTATAGATGTGGAAGATATCTACTTCTTCACTAGTCTCTCAAGACAGGGGAACTTTGTATCACTTCCTAGACCAAGAGAGGGAGAGATTATGATAGATGACCTAATAGATGAGTACTACACCATTGGTACATTGTCACAAGGTGGGAATATACCCATAAAACATGTGACAAATCGAACCCTAATGATAGTCCTATTCACTATTGATAAGGTAGCATGTAGCCGAGATTCCCACCAAACTACATGTTCTCACATGCTTTACACATTGGAGTGTATGGATCTAATGATATTCAACTAGAGTGAGGGACCCTTGGTGAGTCTCAAAGATCAGTTAACAAATTGTCGATGGGGAGAACTCAAAGCATTCAGCTATGGTGCGATTGTGTTATATTTCTTACTCGAGAGAGGCCCACTACTGCATCCATAGGTGCCATTGAACTATCTCGAGCCACAGGACCCACACATCCTAATATGAGTCAATTCCATGGCTCGACATGGGGGGGGTGGACCTATAGTCACCTATGGATCCATATTCTTATGATGGTTTCACAGTCAGATCCTTGTGCTAGAGGACTATCCATATTTAGGGACAGATTTTAGAGGATATCTAGATTCTTCCACTTCCTTAGGGATATCAGTGGGGAGAGATGGATAAGAAAGTTTCATTCTTTTGCTTCTTTTTATTTTGTTATATTTCATTTTTTGTTCTTTTGTTATACTAATACTTCATGTTCTATGCTACAAATATTGGACAATCATGGTTAGCTAGGTCATCACCCATTAAGAGGCGAGGAGTAGTTCAGGAGATAATGGTATGAAATATTGAGGCTAAGGAAGAGCTGCAAGAGATCGTGAAGAACATGCAGAGGCTAACTGTAGATGTCCTAGAAATATCCATAGATGACTTACCCCAAAGTTATCAACGCCATACAACAAGAGTTTCTAGTTGTTTCAGATGACTACCTTTTAAGGTGGCTCAAGCCATCATATGTTACCATGAACACCAAGACTAGTTAGGAGTAGTGGTTTTATTTGGATATAGTACCATACTGAAAGGTTTTGAGCTTCATATTTTGATGTACTAAAATATTTTGGCTTCCTATTTTTGTCTCGGTATATTTTGTAAAATATTTATAAAAAGCAACTTTATAAAAAATGGTGTGTTTTTACATGAATGTATGCTTATTTATATGTTATTTTTACATATGTCATCTATCTTGAATGAAAATTAAATCTGATCTATGTACCAATCCAAAATGTAATCTAATGAATCAACAACTACATTTAAAAGTCTTGGAATATGCTAGTATGAAATAAACCCAAAGGACCTTTCAAGAAGCCGAACCCTTCAAAATAATCGATGAAGTAAGGGATTTCAGATAGTGTAGACACATTTTAAATGAGGAACAACAAGGTCTAAATCTAGGTAAACTGTGACCTGACTCACATCATTTGACAAATATTTAGTTAATAGTCCAATCACTGCATGATATTCAACGAGATTGTTTATAGAGGGACCTAACAACTTCCACTTGAGCTTATCAAATCACCAATAGGGGAATAGAGTACCCATGCCACTGATTAAATATTGAAGGTATGCCTACTAGCACCATCTGCAATACCGAAAATAAGTCCATTTGTTCATTCAAGAATGGAACTATATAAGCATTCTCAACTAGGATGAATCCTAAATTCCAAAGAATAAAAAGTTCAAACTTCACAACACATTCTATTAACAAAATGTATAAGGTACACATGCAAAATGTTCTAAGAATAGTACCTTTTGAGGTAAAGCCCATTTTGAGGCTCACCTAAAGGTACCCCATCATAGTAAACCATCTCATAATCCCATTTTTCTAAAAAATGGCTCATGATATAAGGACCATGCCACATGGATTCAAGTTTTCTTCCTCCCAGTTTATCATGTTTTTGGTCATAAGTCAAGACCAAATCACCTTCATTTAGGAGGCAAGGTTGAATGGACTGGTCATATTGATCTTTAACTCATCTTTTGTGTACCTCGTTAGCCAAGGTTGTATCTCGACGAGTTTCATCAAGTCTTTTCAAATACAAGAAACGTTCTTCCTCTATGATGGTATTGGGTAATATTTCTACAACAAGTTTCAGAGAAGGGATTTCACATTCGATAGAAAGAGTTTCTTCCAGTACATACACCAATTGAAATGGTGTGAAACCAGTTGATTTTTTCATGGTCATTTTATAAGCCCATAATTCCGAGAATAATTTTAAGTTCCAACTAGACTTAGCTCGCCCTACCATTTGTTGAAGCATAATTTTCAAAATTTTATTGATAGCTTCAATCTGGCCATTGGCCTAAGGATTGTAGGGTGTCGACTTATCATGACGGAAACCTAGTATAGCACTTTATTTTGATATCATCTGGTTCCTAAAATGAGAACCATGATCAATAATGATGGCTTAAGGGACCCCAAACCTAGCGATAATGTGATTAAATAAAATTAGGGAAGTAGCTTTACCATATTCAGCTTATGCAGGCATAGCCTCAACCAATTTAGTAAACTAGTCGACAACAATGATAATACAACCATGCCTCCCATTTGAGGTAGGCTTATAATATAGGAAATCAATGCCCCATTTCATAAAGGGACTGGAAACAATGATGGGATTAAGTGGAGTAGGGTGGGTGCACTTTTTGGATTGAAAAAATTGACAAGGCATGAATTTCTTAATGGCTTTGATACAATATTTGAAGATAGAAGGCCAAAGGAACCTAGCACGTAGGATTTTCTAAGTTTCAGCCATCCCAGAAACATGACCACCACAAGCTCTAGAGTGGAAATCATTCAACACACTTTCATCTTCATCGTGAGTTAAACAACGTCACAGAATTGAATCGATGCCACAATGATATAATGTATCATTAACGATAAGATAGTATTTGATGTGGTTATGGATACAATGACACTCACCACATGTCAAATTAGGATGAAAACATTATATTTTGATATATAAAATTAGATCTCCATACCAGCGGTTGGACGTACTAATAAGGAACAAATATTCATCGGGAAATGAATCAATGGGTTGTGATTCCTCAGTAATACGGGGAATATCACACTATAGCTCGACAAACACTAAAGACTTTTTCAAACTGGATTTAGCAAATTCTAGTTCAAACTCTTGGAGGATAACAATCCAGTGAGAATTATTGTCCCCTGGTACTTGACGAGTCAAGATATAACACATAAGGTTAGAATATGCATACATAGTGGTCATGTGGAGCAAAATGTAACGGTGAAATTTATGGACTGCGATGATCGTAGCCAGAGATAACTTATCAACATGTGAATAATGGGTTTTAGAATTAAGAAGACTCTTAATCAGATAATATATCACATGTTCTTGGTCCTTGTTGTCTGTTTGTACTAGTACCATGCCGATGGTGGTAAGGGATGCAACCAGATACAAGGAATAATCCTTAGTATAATCGAGCGGTCTCAAAACAGATGCATGTGTGATGGAACGTTTGATATTATCGAAAGCATGTTGCACAAGGTCATTGTTGGGCACCATTTTGACCTCTTGTTGTCATATAGATATTTTCCATTTTCCTCCATAAAACCTTCATACTGATTTATAAAGCTTTAAATCCACCCACAAACTTTGGTTAAAAGGTATAAATGTCATTGCTTTTTAACAAATTGNAAGGTTTTTTTTAGGATTACAGGATGTGCTAACTTCCCGTAATGTCTCCAAGGTTGAGCACTTGCAGGCCAGCTAGGCGTGAACTGAAAGATGGAGAAAAGATCCTCAGTGTCCAAGGATGGATAAACTTCCAACGGATAGATGATGTGGCTCTCACAGGTGTCAAGTCAATGACAGTCAAAGGCGACCACCTGTGCTACCACTCAGCACAAAAGCAGGGCAGTTCCGATTTTGTTGATTTTCACAAATCTGATAGAGGATCTCAAGGACTATGTTTCATTAATTAGTTTCCAGATTAATATCATTTCTAGTTTTTCAAATTTTTTGTATAAATACTTCATCACACAGAGGAGAAATCCATCACGATTTGGGAGAAAACGCATGTTGTTTTGGACTGCGTTATTCTATTATTGTGTATGATCAATTTTATGGTGAATATATTTAAAGTTTAAGCTCTGTGATTCTTCAATTGCATGTGTGAACGAGGCAATGAAGGGCCCCCTCTGTCGAGTCTACACATCCCTTTTATTTGCCAGTGAACGATTTGGATCGTTGCAAACAATTTGATTGTTGCCAGTGGTATGTTTTAATTCCTGTAGGATTTGATTTTATTATTGCAGAATTAGTTAAATTGATTTCCATCAGTTTTATAAATCTCTGTTATTTCATTGGATACATACTGGAGAACGGTTCAGACTACTATCTCACCTTACTGTGCATTGCTTGACTATTCAACGATGGAGTATTAAGAACAATTACACATTACGAATGCTTTCCTATAAAGGGAATTAATGTTTGATTGCTTATTCAATGCTGGGATAATAGGTAGAGTTTTATAATTCATATTTTAGGGTTAATATTAATTTGTAATAGTTTTTATTATCTCAGAAGATTTTACATACAAATTGCTTTCACATATGAATTGCTGTGTAATTGAAAGAGCAAATGAAACTGTTCCTGTAAGAGAATTTTTGTGTTTTCAAATCACAGTAACTTAATCTTTTAATAGGCTTATTTCTTAGATAACTAGATTTCCAAGTCAAGTCTAGCTTTGAGTCCTTATACTTGGATATGCCTCTAAGTCTACCAACCTAGATTGACATAAACTCAAGGTTTGATCTACATTAGTAGATTGAAGCCCAACATTTTGCGCCATTGCCGGGGAGGCATTGTAGAAGCAGGATTAGGAACTTTAGTTCTCTGATAAAAACAAAATTTCAAACAAAAACACAGAATAGATTTTAGTTTTATGTCAAGACAAAGAGACGAGAAAGGAAGATTTATCAAAAACCCCCCAAAAACAGAAGTAATAGGACCTTCTTTTACAAAAGGATTCATCTCAACAGTGGGTGCTTCTAAAATGGCTGAGGAAGAAACATCAAAAGGGCCAACTGCAAAACAGAGAAGGGAGTATGAGAGAATGTTAGAAATAGAAAACAAATGAAGACAAGAGAGAAGAGAAGAAGAGAGGCAACATGAAAGAGAAGAAGAGAGGAGACATGAAAGGGAAGAAGAAAGGAGACATGAGAGGGATGAAAGGACAGAAGAAGATCAGGAAGCCACCTTTAAATTTCCCATCTTGGACACTAGTATCATCCTAGGAGAAGAGGTAAAAATGAAGAATATTCCACCATCTGTCTTACCAAACTTTTATGGCATGACCTCTGAAGATACTGACTCTTTCCTATTCAAGTTTGATATCTTGTGTCGAACTTATGGATACACTGATGACACCCATAAGCTTCATCTTTTCCCTGCTACCCTTAAAGCAGCTGCCTTGAAATGGTTCATGGGATTAGGAGAGCATTCTATTACTAGCTGGGATGAGATGAGGAAGATCTTTCTTCGAAAATATTAGGCATATTGTAGATCAAAGGATCTAAAAGATGACATTTTTGGAATGAATCAACAGGAAGATGAGAGTTTGGAGGAGTATTTGGAAAGATTCTCATACAACCTGCAGAAATCTAAATACAATTCTTTGACACCAGAGATGATTAGAACAATATTTTTAAAAGGAATAAGAGAAGAGTATTTGGATATTTTGAATTTTGTGGGAAAAGGTGACATCTCTTACCTTCCCTTTGATGAAATACAAGATTTATGTCAGAAATATTCAAGAGGAAAGGCTAGAACTGGAAAAAGGGATATCACTATCAAAGTAACTAAATCTGCAAACAGTGGTATCTCTAGGGCTGAGCTTGGAAATCTGCTAGAAGATTTCAAGACTGATTTATTGAATACCTTGGGCACACAAGTCGAAGTAGCAAAAACCAAGAAAAGACAAGAACAACAGGATCAGCAAGATCAAGCCTTGTCTATTTTTTGTCCTAAATGTAGGAAGAAACACCCACTAAAAGAATGTCCTTTAAATACTGTTGAAATTTGTGGCTTATGTACTTTTAATCACAAAACTGATGACTGCCCCAGATTGAAAGAATTGCAGGTAGCTCGAATGGAGGAGAATCAAAGCATGGAGTCTCTCTACTTTATGGGACAACGAAGACCTTGGCAGCCACGATTTTCAGGTATGTCCCAAGATCCTATGCAGCAATTTCATACAAATTATCAAACTCCTATTTAGAATTCATGGAGTGCACCCATGCCCTTGCAAACTTGGTCTCCTCCATTAGCCCAATCTACTCCAAATTGGAGAGGATATGCCCATGGTAACCAGACATATCAGCAGGCCTATTTGCAGCCCTATCAACAACCTTTTGCCTATCCCCAATACCAGCAGAATCAAGTCCAAGCCCCATCTTTCCAAGTTCCATCTTTTCAACAACCCAACAACATGGCTCCTTAATTGGGTCCACCACCTCAACAGCTTCAATTGCCATCCAATCAGCCTCCACCTCGGCCTACACAACTACCAACCCAGCTAATTCCAAATCCAAATAATAAAATAGACAGACCCATGTATAATGTTGAAGATGGAATGCCGCTTCCTTACTCAATCCTCCCACTGCAAAATATCAATTTAAGATCTGGGAAAACTTTACAAAAAGAATCTCCTGTTATCTTAGAAGAACAAACAGAAAATGAGAAAATTCCAAAAAAAGTAAATACAGAAAAATCTCAGTCAGAAAATTACAGTAAAAAAGGGAAAACATTAGTATCTTATAGACCTCCTTTTCCACAAAGGTTGGTCAAAGAAAAACCTTCAATCTCCCTACCTGATTTTGATGTTTTGAATGAATTAACCAATGTATATGTCAAAATTCCTCTACTACAGGCTATAGAAGATATTCCAATTTATACTAAAGCAGTTAAGGAATGATGTCTTAATAAAAGAGGGAAGGATCCATCAAAAATTCATGTGGTAGGCAATCTAGCAGGATTAATGTCTAATACTGTTTTCATTGAAAAGTATGTAGATCCTGGAATTCCAATGGTTATAATTACTATTAATAATATTTCAATTCCAAAAACATTGATTGATCTAGGTGCTGCCATTAATGTCATGACATTAGAGACAATGGAATACCTTCACTTGACAAATCTTAGACCAACCACAACAGTTTTGGAACTAATTGACAGGTCTAAAATTACACCTGAAGGGATCTTAGAAGATATCATTGTTTCTTTAGACTCCTGGGAGTATCCTGTTGATTTTATAGTGCTACAACCAAAGTCTAATCTAGGAGGGCACCCATTGATTCTTGGCAGACCCTGGTTGGCAACAGCGGATGCTTTCATAGGATGTAGGTCAGGATGTATGCTTATTTCACATGGGACAAAGAGAAAACAAATTGCACTTTACCCTTCTGCCCAAAGACCTTCTACATTAGATCATCTGTCATGGATTAATGAGACCAAAGAACAAGAAGAAGAAGTGATTCAGCATGTCCTAAGTATCAATCAGTTCTTTGATTTTCAGGAAGAAAACAACGAGGATTTGTTAGATTATTTCATTGTTGAACCTGATATTTCTAAAGAATTAAGAGATATGAAATATGCTGTAGCAAATCAAGTTTTGGGTTATAATTTTCAGGAAAATTGCACAGTACATTCTCTAGCATTGGCACTTCATGATATTTTTAATGTTCATTCAATCACAGATATTCAAAGTAAAATAGTTGAAATCAGTCCAGGCAAACATTTGAATATAAGTGCACATCTTACTCCATCACAGGAAGAACAGTTGATTACTTTGCTGAATAAGCATTCCCATGCATTTGCTTGGGAGTACACTGATATGCTAGGTATTCATCATGAAACATGCACTCACCACATTTACACAGATGATAAAATCAGACCTCTTAGACAACTGCAACGTAGAATGAATCCCATATTAAAAGAGATAGTCAAAGAAGAGTTGCAGAAGTTGTTGAAAGTAGGATTTATTTACCCCATCTCCGACAACCAATGGGTTTCCCCCTTGGTTGTTGTTCCTAAAAAGAATGGTAAATGGAGCATATGTGTGGATTACAGGGAGTTAAATAAGGCAACATTAAAAGACTACTTTCCATTGCCTTTTATTGATCAAGTGTTGGATACCTTAGCTGGAAAAGAATTTTTTCATTTCTAGATGGTTTCAGTGGGTATAATCAAATTAGTATTGCAAAAGAAGACCAGGACAAAACCACCTTTACATGTCCCTGGGGCACATATTCCTACAAGGTTTTACCTTTTGTCTTATGTAATGCCCCAGCTACCTTTCAGAGGGCAGTCTTGGCCATATTTGCAGATCTAGTTCATGAGTGTGTTGAAATTTACATGGATGATTTCTCTGTGTATGGAAGTACCTTTGAAGATTCCTTGGTAAACTTGGAGAAAATTTTAAAAAGGTGTGTTGACTCAAATCTTTCCCTTAGTAACGAAAAGTGTTTTATGATGATGACCGAAGGGATAGTTTTAGGACATCACATTTCTTCATCTAGAATAAAAGTAGATCCTACTAAAATTCAAATCATTAAAAATTTATCTGAACCAACAACTCAAACAGATGTAAGAAGCTTTTTAGGGTATGCAGGCTATTATCGTAGATTTATTGCAAATTTTAGTAAGATAGCTCTGCCATTGTTTAAATTGCTTTCAAAGGATGTGCCTTTTAATTGGGATATTGATTGTCAATCTGCATTTTAGACAATTAAAGAGAAGCTCTCAACTACTCACATTTTAAGGGGACCAAATTGGACATTGCCTTTCCATATTTCTATTGATGCCTCTGCTACTGCAATAGGGGCCTCGTTGGGACAAAAAGAGCATACCATGACTTATGCCATCTATTTTATTAGTAAAAATCTGACACCTGCAGAGTTGAACTATACAATCACTGAAAAGGAGATGTTGGCAGTGGTTCATGCTGTAAACAAATTCCGTCATTACATAACTGGCTACGAAATTTTTGTCCATACAGATCATTCAGCCTTACGATATTTAATGAATAAATCTATCACTAATGATCGGATCACTAGATGGTTGTTGTTAATGCAGGAATTCAATATCACTGTTTTAGATCGACCTGGACGAGATAATCAAGTGGTAGATTTCCTGTCTCGTTTACATAATACTGGTGAGATTGTTCCTGTTTCAGATAGTTTTCCTGATGAACACTTATTTGCAATTTCTGTTATCACTCCTTGGTATGTTGACATTTCTAACTATTTATCATCAAGACAATTACCACCATCTATGCCATCTAAAGAAAAGAAAAATATTATTAAACAAAGTGCTAGGCATATATGGGTTAATGGTGATCTCTTTTACACAGGATATGATCTAATTATAAGAAGATGTGTACGACAGGATGAAATTTTATATATTTTAAAGGCATGTCATGATGAACCGTGTGGTGGCCATTTTGTAGATAAAAGAACAGCATACAAGATACTCAATTTGGGGTATTATTGGCCTTCTATTTTCAAATATGCTAAAAGGTATGTTAGAAGCTGTGATACTTGTCAACGGATGGGATGGCCAGTCCGGTCTGATGAAATGCCACTCCAACCACAAGTCCTCATTGAACCATTTGAAAAGTGGGCCCTTGACTTCATTGGTCCAATTCATCCCCCATCACAAGGAAAAAAGTACATTTTGGTCTGTACGGACTATGTTACTAAGTGGGTAGAGGCCAAACCATTACCGAGAGCCACCAAACAGACTGTGGTAAACTTTCTTTTTGAGGAGATATTTGTCAGATTTGGGGTACCTAGAGAGATTGTAACTGATCAAGGTGCCTAGTTTACCTCCAAACTAGTGCAGGAGATAGCAGAAAAGTACAAAATTAAGCACAGAAAGTCTACCCCTTACCATCCGCAAGCAAATGGCCAAGTGGAATCTACAAACAAGACTTTAGAAGGAATCATCACCAAAACTGTTCAGATGCATAGGAAGGATTGGTCAGTTAAGCTTACTGAAGCTTTATGGGCATACCGGATCACTTGGAAAAATAGTACTGGTTTTTCTCCTTACTAGCTTGTTTATGGTAAGCAAGTCCTCCTCCCTATAGAGTTTCAAATTCATACTTTCAAGTTAGCAGCAAATTTGGGTATGGATCTTTCTGAAGCTCAGCAAGAAAGAATACTTCAATTGAATCAACTGGATGAGATGAGACAGGCTGCCATAGAACACAATATTTTGATCCAACAGTAGAGAGCTCAATGGCATGACAAGTTTATTAAAATGAAACAATTCCATATCGGTGACTGGGCACTATTGTTTGACTCAAAGTTTAAAGAATTCAAAGCCAAATTTACAACTCATTGGCTTGGTCCATATGAGATTACAGAGGTATATGACAATGGCTCAGTCAAACTTCAAACAATCGATGATGAAGCATGCACATTTGTGGTCAATGGCCATCGGCTCAAACTGTATACCAAGCCTATCAACAAGGAAGCTTTTATATATCAGATTTCACAGCAACGGGAAATGGAAGTGCTGGATAGACACATCAGTGTTTCTCCTTCACTTACTTCTTAGCTGCTCTGATATTGAAAATCAAAAAAATATATAAAAACAGAAAAAGAAAATAAAAATATAAAAAAAAGACAAAAATATAAAAAATATATATAAAACCAAGAAAAAAGGAAGTTTAGTTGTGAAAACCAGGTCACTGGCACAATATAAACTTGAATTTTCCATGGAAAACCAGGTTTGCTTGGCCATTGAAAATTCATCAAAATATTCTTTACAAATTTCATAGCTTTATTTTTAATAAATCAAGTTTTTGTTTGACTTGAGGACAAGTCAATAACTAGGCCTGTGAGGGGGATACGCATTTTTATGCTTTCTTAGAACCCTCCAAGTCTTTTTCATATGCAGAAGGGACCTAATTTCCAGAAATACAGTGATTTCTAGCAATGTAGAGGGACCTGAATTCCAGTAAGGCAGAAGAAATCTACAGAAGGACCTGACTTCCAGCAAAGTAGAAGGAATTTGAGATGGCAGACAGAAGACATCAGAGGACAGAAATAAATTAGAAATAAATGAAAACCAGCTACATCAGGCAGTAAGCTCATCATACAGGGATATTCAACAAAGTCTGTAAGAATTTAAGTTTTTGTGTCTTAAAAGTTTCATGATTCTTTGTTTCTAAGTGATGACATATTTACCAACCCTCGTAAGCTTGACTGCCTATTTTCATTATCCTCACAGTCTCTGCCAGCATTCCATTTGCCTTTCATCATCCTACCCTAGGGGTCAATATGGTGGTCAAAATCAAACCCAAGAGTAAATTTTAAATGGCCAAAATATATACTACATTCTACAGTCAAGGTTTTCTCCTTGGCAGAAAGACAAACAGGGTCTCCTTCTCAGCAAAAAGTGAAATGTTTTAAGAAAAAAAAACATGAAATTTCCAATGTTTTATATGTATATATATTGGTGCATCAAGAATTAAGCAAACATACATATAGAATATAGATGGCTGTGTGTATTTTCAAAATGAAAAGAGTCCACTTCAGTTAAAAGAAAATTCCTTCATTCCAATTTATAATCAAATATTAGGGCATACAAAGAAATTAAAACATGTTATATACATTAAAAACTTACCTTTCATTTCTTTCCTGAGCAAATAATTGGATGGAAAGTGGTATGTTTATGAAATGATGAGAAAAAAAACGTGGATATATGCCCCACGATAGTATACAAATGTGCCTGAAACGTGTATTATGAACTGGTGAAATCGAGGAGTGCGATTTGGTCATTCTTCTTTGGACCAAATTCAACTCTTTTCCTCTGCAAAAACCAATTGTTGTGGGTGATAAGTGAGAAGGAAGCCGTGGATTACAGGAAGAACACAGGCATTGGTTTGCTAGAGAAGTATCGTGCAGGAGGAATTGAAGGCAGCTACACTAGAAAGGAGGTAAAGCTTAAACATTTTCTTTCCCAAAGACTCTGTTAAGACCAGCAGCAATTCTTCATTTTCAGAGTGTCATTTCGGGATAAGAAAACAAATGCAGTTTTGAAAATTGAAAGGTTGAAGTTTCCTGTTGCATATCTCTTTCAAAATTTCATCTAGACTAGAACCAACGAAATTCAACCCCACTGATATTCATGAGAATTGCATGGAGATTTTTTTAAAGAAACAGTGGGTAACTTTCTTTGAAAATTTTGATGGGCATAATGAGCAGGTTAGTCTAGATTTTGCTGAAACATTTGATGGAGAAGGGGTTATAGTGGGAAACTTGCACTTCAGAATGTATGAAGACATCTTAGCACAAATTATTGGCCTGCCACAGCAAGGAGAAATATTTTTCAAGACTAAGCAATTTAAAGAGAAAGCATGGATACCCTTTTTGTGCAGATCAAGAGCAGGGTCAATAAATTGGAAGAAAGGAATACCAAGGAGCTGGCTGGTTCATCCCTGGGATGAAATAGTTTATGTTATCCAAAAATTTATTACCTGTGAAGGCCGATTCAGCATTGTTTATCTTTACCACATCAAGCTGTTGCAACATTTAAAAGGTGAATGTGAGATCGATATGCCCTATTTTCTGTTACAGAGTTTAACTAAGATGGCTAAGGTTGTCCAGAGGCGTGCAAAAGACAAAATGACAATCCTCTTTCACTGTGGACTTATCAAAGTCATCACCCATCATGAGTTACAAAAGCAAAATTTGACATGGTCAGGATTTTTAGTTCACAATCAGTTTGAAGAACAGGAAGAATTGCTTAAAGAAGGTTTAAAAGAAGATGAATTGTTGATGATAACATACCCTGAGGCAACAAGTTCAAAACTGCCAAAGGGGAAAAAGAAGAAAAAGGAGGTGTTGCTGATTACTGATGATGAAGACAACTCTGAGGCAACAAGTTCAAAACAGCCTCAGAGAAGGATATGAACTAGGAGTGTGATGAGAGAAGAAAAGCAGTTTCAAAAACAAGAGCAGATTTTCACCACTTACCAGAAAAAGCCAAGGAAGTATAAGCAAGCTCGAAGCCAGTCAGCATTAGAAGATGAGGAACACATACAAGCCTTAGGGAGTCAAGAAGAAGATCCAGCAGATGAAATAGGGCAGGATATCCAAGAAACTGATGAAGTGATCAAACAGACAAAAAGAATCAATCTCTTCTTGGATCAGCAAGAGAAGAAAAAGGAAAAGTAATCAAGACAGGGAATACTAAAAGTCTCAGCTTCTCTTTTCTCAGAGCAACAAATTGAGGAAGAGGAAAAGAAAGAAGATTTAGTACAAAGGGATGAAGAATTGGGGATGGACACCAATTCTATCCAGCTTCCAATGAAAATGAAAAAGAAGAAAACTTCCAAGAACAATAAAGAGATTAAGAGGTTGAAACTTGAAATAAAGGAATTAGAGCAAAGGAATGAGAAGTTAAAAGAAATCAACTGGAAGCTTAAAGTCCAGAGGATACACATCTCCAAGCATGCCTACAGATGGTATAAGCAAAAGAATATTTATAAAGCTAAGTATGAGAGGCTGAAGGTCCTTTATGCATCTCGATCTTCAACAGATGCATCGTCTCAGACATGAGATTAAAAGCAAGATGATCAACAGCAAAATTTTGGT
The DNA here is from genome assembly GCA_001517045.1 of Pseudotsuga menziesii. Taxonomy (NCBI): domain Eukaryota; kingdom Viridiplantae; phylum Streptophyta; class Pinopsida; order Pinales; family Pinaceae; genus Pseudotsuga; species Pseudotsuga menziesii. The sequence continues at coordinate 656,746 of LPNX010430734.1, forward strand.
TTTAAACAGGGTCAAATATTTTTGGCATGAGGACATGCAGCAGCTTCCTCTTGGGGGAGATGTTGGGCACCATTTTGACCTCTTGTTGTCATCTAGATATTTTCCATTTTCCTCCATAAAACCTTCATACTGATTTATAAAGCTTTAAATCCACCCACAAACTTTGGTTAAAAGGTTAAAATGTCATTGCTTTTTAACAAATTGAATTTTGAGATTTTTAAAGCATTTAAACTAAGGTTTTTTTTTTAGGATTACAGGATGTGCTAACTTCCCATAATGTCTCCAAGGTTGAGCACTTGCAGGCCATCTAGGCATGAACTGAAATATGGAGAAAATATCCTCATTGTCCAAGGATGGATAAACTTCCAATGGATAGATGATGTGGCTCTCACAGGTGTCAAGTCAATGACAGTCAAAGGAGACCACCTGTGCTACCACTCAGCACAAAAGTAGGGCAGTTCCGATTTTGTTGATTTTCACAAATCTGATAGAGGATCTTGAGGACTATGTTTCATTAATTAGTTTCCAGATTAATAGCATTTCTAGTTTTTCAAAGTTTTTGTATAACTACTTCATCAAACAGAGGAGAAATCCATCACAATTTGGGAGAAAACGCATGCTGTTTTGGACTGCGTTATTCTATTACTATGTATGATCGATTTTTTGGTGAATATATTTAAAGTTTAAGCTCTGTGATTCTTCAATTGCGTGTGTGAACGAGGCATTGGAGGGCCCCCTCTGTCGAGTCTGCACACCCCTTTTATTTGCCAGTGAACGATTTGGATTGTTGCAAATGATTTGATTGTTGCCAGTGGTATGTTTTAATTCCTGTAGGATTTGATTTTCTTATTGCAGAATTAGTTAAATTGCTTTCCATCAGTTTTATAAATCTCTGTTATTTCATTGGATACATACTGGAGAACGGTTCAGACTACTATCTCACCTTATTGTGCATTGCTTGACTGTTCAACGATGGAGTATTAAGAACAATTACACCTTACGAATGCTTTCCTGTAAAGGGAATTAATGTTTGATTGCTTATTCAATGCTGGGATAATAGGCAAAGTTTTATAATTCATATTTTAGGGTTAAGATTATTTTGTAATACTTTTTATTATCTTAGAAGATTTTACATACAAATTGCTTTCACATATGAATTGTTGTGTAATTGAAAGAGCAAATGAAACTGTTCCTGTAAGGGAATTTTTGTGTTTTCAAATCACAGTAACTTAATCTTTTAATAGGATTATTTCTTAGATAACTAGATTTCCAAGTCAAGTCTAGCTTTGAGTCCTTATACTTGGATATGCCTCTAAGTCTACCAACCCGGATTGACATAAACTCAAGGTTTGATCTGCATTAGTAGATTGGAGCCCAACAGTCATCCCAAATAAAAGGTGTATCGTTCTTAAGTAATTACATAAAATCGTGTGTTTTTTGGCATAATTTCATACAAAATAACACAAGAAGTTTCCATTCCCTTACAAAACTTGAAGTTTGATAATGTTGGTAGGCGGTGGTAGGGCCAAAATGGCCTCAATTTTTATAGGATCAATATGAATTCCATCCTTGGAAATAATGAATCCAAGTAGTCATCCAGTTTCAACAAAAAAACACATTTATGTGGATTCAAATGGATGTTATAGTGGCGACATCTAAGAAAAAATGCTCTTAGATGGTCAACATGGTGTTCCTGATGCTGTGAATGGGAAGGTAAATGCAATTATTGTAGACAACAATGATTTCCCTAGTCTAAATTGTTTAGATATAGAACAAAACAAGTACAACTATGCAACCTTTTCCCTATATTATCAAATTACTTGAATGTAAAGCTTTGATACCTCTTCTTGAAGATTATCTTATGGAAGCATATAGAAACTGCATGTTTTTTTTCCTTTTATGGATCTATGCAATTTTTTAGAGATCTTAAAAAAAAAACTTTAAAAAAATCACCCAATCCCTGAAGCTTTTCACTAAGATCTCTTTTGCGAAATTCACTTGGAGATCAACTCAGATTCAAACCAAACATGCAAATCTCACAGTAAACATTGCATCATCCCAAAAAATCTAATTCAAAAATCAAATTCTAAAAATCTTCCTGAAGGTTATCCTATGGAAGAATATATAAATTGCATTTTTTCTTCTCTTTTTATGGATCTATGCAATTATTAGAGATCTTTAAAAAATAAACTATGATACCGAAGACTAGAACTTCATAAAAAACAATTATAAAAAAAAATCACCCAATCCCTGAAGCTTTTCACTAAGATCTCTCTTGCAAGATTCACTTGGAGATCAACCTAGATTCAAACCAAAGATGCATATCTCACAGCAAACAGTGCATCATTCGAAAAAAATCCAATTAAAAAATAAAATTCTAAAGAGTCACCAAGAGTTATTGAGCACTTACCTCGATTCTCGTTGTAGGTGTATACCAATGCGTCCACTTGAGGATGACGCTCTTTGTCCATTGTAAAGAGGTGTTGACGACACTGCATGTCGTCTATCAACATGCGTCAATGACACTTTGTGAGCAAAAAAAATAAGCGCCAATGAATGGACGACGCTGTAGGGAAACAACCCAGGTGCATCAATGTAGTGAGGGATCCAAAAAATAATAAAGACCTTCAATTTCAGAAGACACTGAATGATTTAAAATTTTCTAATATCAAATAATGACCTGAAGAGGAAAACTAGGACTGAAATAAAGTGAATTTCACACCTTTTATGATCAAAATAAAAACATATATTGTAGTGAAACACAAGTCAAAACCAAAGAATAAGGTGTATAGATCTAATCCCCAATATGGTCACCAATTTTTTTATCAAAAAAATGCGGTTAGTGCAAAAAAAAGTTGTTTCCCTAGTCTAAATGGTTTAGATCTAGAACAAAAAAAGTGCAACTATGCAACCTTTCCCTATATTATAAAATTACTTGAATGTAAAGCTTAGATATCTCTTTCTAAATATTATCCTTTCCTTCTCGAAGCTTTTTGCGATCTAACCATGAAGAAGAGACACCTATAAAATATACAAAGGAAAAAAAACAAGATAACTTGATGAATCTATGCTAATTATCAAGGAGAAAAGCAATAACCAACTTTACACATTATTTATGGGAAAGGAAAAACATATTTGTATTAATGTAAATGGGAAAAGAATTAAAAACAAAGCCTTGATGTTGGGGCATCACCCCACAATACTTTCACTCTCAAACTCTACAAGCCTTTCACCCTCAAAATCCAATCTCTTTTCCTCTTACTCCTAGAATAATTTCAACAGCATAAAGGTGCTTTCTTGGTCCTCCCCAATCCATGAAGATCAGCTTGCATTTATAGGAAAGAATGATATCAAATGGGTTGATATTTTGTTGCAGGAAGTTGAGGGATCATCCCTAGGGGTTAGGGGCTCGAATTCCACCTATTATAATTGGTTGGGATAAGCCTCCACGAGGGATTTCCTCTAGAAGGCTCTTGAAACTCTTTTTTTACCTTTTATTGAGCATCAGTGCTCTTTTTGTTTACACACTTCAGTTGACAAGGTTTCACTCACTGTTGACACCCTTCGACACAATCTCCCTAAACACCAGCCCGGACAGGTTTTACCTTATCCAGCAACACATGTGAAGAATATGCAATCTCACCCGATATGTTTGAGGGAGGGATGCAAGAACCAATTTTTTGCAGGAAGGAAGAGGACATGTTCACTTAGTCTCTCTCTATCGCAATGCAACTCAAATATCAAGGAGGGATCAACCTATCATCTATCTAAACTATCTACTAGTATCACAACATTTGATTATTCAGACCACCTTAACAAATAGGTAAACATGTAAGAACCCATTAACTACACAAAGACTTTGCATAATCATATATGAAGAACAACATAGATAGATTGCATCATTCAAACAAAAATATCATCATATATAGATCGCATCAGTCATACGAAAAGAACATTGCATCATTAAGACAAAAAGAACATCGCATCATTCAGACGAAAAGAACATCGCATCATTCAGATGAAAAAAACATCACATCATTACAGATTAAGACAGAGTTTCCATCAATGCTCCTTTCTTATTTACTTCAAAGGAATAATACATCCCAACATACATCCCTTGGTTGAAAGCCTCATACCAAAACCATAGATTACAAAACAATTCACAAAATACAAAGATACTAATGCTCATCATATTCTTACTCGATCTCCATATCTCTATCAGTACATTCCTAACTCTATTTATATGATTTCTCCTTTTACAAAAATGTCCATAAGTCTATTATCTAACTAAATTGGACAAAAATCTTAAATACTTGTGACCAAGTCGACCATGCTTTTTGATAACTTCTCCTTGCGCAATCTATCAAGACACTTGTCGACATCTCCTTTGTCACAGCTTGTGCACTTGATCTGCCTGCCAATAGGACCCCAACACAAATGTGTGGCTCGTCCTTGAGCCACATCAACTAGATATAGTGGATTTTTTCAACTGGATCCTAAACCTTTCGTGTGTCATCTATAGCTGGTCGACTTCTTCTTTAACTGTCATACTTAGTGTTGTGCACTCTTCAGCAACTTGCTCAGTCGAATGTTCATACGACACCTGATATACCTTTCTACGTGCATCCTTGGTGTGTGTGAGACCATCCATGGATTTGCATGCTAGCTACTCCATGTGCTCTTGAAATTTGTCCAACTGTATTGTCCTCCACTGGTTCCTTTCCCTAGCTTTGTTCACCTACTGTTGTAATGTTCATAGCTCTGCAGCCTTGGTCATTTGTACGATCGGGGACATTACCTTAATGGATCCCCACTGTCATCATTTTTTCCTCAGTTTCACTAAGCTGCGCTCCAAGCTGTTGCATCTGCTCATCTTGGATGACATTGGTCTAGAATTTTGTCATCGCCTCTCACTAGCATTTTCAACACAAATTCGGACGACTTAAATGTCTTATTTTCGACATATTGATGTCGACAATTTGACAATCCTCTCTTTTTTTAAACTTTGGTTGAATTTTGGATTTTTTTCGACAATGAAAAAACCTTATCGAAATTGCTACACACAATGGTTGCTTTTCTGACGGGTAATTTTCCCTCATAGATGTTGGAAATTCAACAAAGTTTGCTTCAAGGATGTCGGTTAACCGAAGATGACTTCAATTTATGAATGTCGTATTTCCAATGGAATATCCTTCATGAATGTCGTATTTCCAATGGAATATCCTTCGTGAATGTCAAATACCTGACGGGGCATTCACTTCGTAGATGTCGAATGACTGACAACTATCCCTCTAACTTCTCGTCGGAAGCATAACCATGTCGTTAGATTGAATATAAATCCGACAACAAATTGCAATTCACATATGTCGAATATTCAACAAAGTGTGCTTCAGATATGTCAGATAACCGATGGATATCCCTCCAAGTTCTCATCGAAAATATAACCACGTCGTCGGATTGAATAGAAATCAGACAACAAATTACCATTGAAATATGTCGAATATACGACTGAGTGTGCTTCAAAGAGGTCAGATAACCGATGAATATCCCTCCAACTTCTCGTCATCAGTATGACCACGTCATCGGATTGAATAGAAATACGACAACAAATTACCATTCAAATATGTCTGATATCCGAAGGCATTAATTACATTTTTTAAAAAATATTTGGATAGACTTGGAAGATCATGGAACTATATGGAAAGACTCGAAATGTTCTTACACAACCTCATTTATGTAGTAGAGGATTATAGGATTCAATGTATTTATGCTATTATCAATTGTGTTAATCATAAGTGGACCCTTCAAGATCATGAAACAAGATGTACTAGAATTCAAGTTATTTGGAACTCCCACTCTTCTTTTAATTCTGAAGTACATGGACTATTGGTCCTTCATAACAATATAGCATCCGAAGACCACCTACATCACTATGACTTTACAAACATGAATGGTTAATTACAAATTGGAAATTGTTAAGCATGTTATGTGGAGCTGCAAGGTTTCCTTAGGTTTTTGGGCATGAATTGTTGTTGAATACAACACTATTTATGTTGCCCCTCTTCATTCAAAATGGGTCCCTTCTGGGAATAAATCAATGATCCGACATGCCAAAAGGAGTATGTACAATGTTATCAAACTAACAGGAATCTCCTTTCTATGAAAAAGACACTGTTAACCTACCTTCCATGAGGAAAATAATATTTGTATAATACATTGCAAGGATATAATTGTAAATCAATAACAAACGCAACAGAAAGAAAAAGAAATGTTTTAGGCTTCTCATGATACATAGAAAATTTTAATTATTTGGCTAAAATGGACAATGGAAACAAGACTGTAAGTTGAGCAAAGTGCAAGGGAGATAGATTTACCTATTGTCTGTTGCAGTTGTCAATATTTTTGCTGGCCTCTTTTGTAAACCCTTCAAGAGTACAATTTATTAAATCCCAAGCACATATATCCTTCAAATGATGAAGATAAGGTTTCACATCCACTTGAAATATCCACCTCCATCTTTCACAAGAAAGCAATTTAAACATAACAATCTTTATTGCCATATATGGAATTTGAAAATTTTCCCAATCTAAAATTTCCACCACAATTCAATAAAGTCATAGATTCATCACACAAAAGTTTTAGCCTTAGGGCCACACTAAAGTACCAAAAGTACACTTGCAAATATATCAAATTTGTTTAGCAAAGCATCCATAAGAATTTTTTCCTAGTCATTCCAGGTATTAGATATGAGTCCTTGAGACACCAAATCCTAAGGTTGATCACATTTCTGACCAACTTTTCACCAATTTCATCTCTCGGATGATTATGGGCAAGCTCGATGAAAGTCTTTGTTCCTTACCCATAAAAAATATCATGGAGATGACAATAATCTAAATATTGGGTATCAATACATTTGAAGCCTATCAAAATTCTCTAAGAGAACCACTATAAAAATATACACATCTCTAGCTTCCTTTCCTCTTTCCCTATTCTCTTGACCCAATTGTTGCTTCCATTTTGCTAAGATTCTTCCCTTATGAAATTCATGGGTCTTGATGATCCATATCTAAATATCTTGGTAATGAATCTTTCATCTAAAGTATGATGGTTGCATTCATTTTACATTAGAAACTTTGCACCTATAATATCAATTATTATAGGCTATACCTTTGGCTAGTGATCTTATGCCAATCCTTCTTCTCATGATCTAGGTTAAAACATGGATTTGATAGCATAGCTCTCTTGTTTTACTATAAATCCTTTTTTTTAGAGAATCCATGGTGTTGTAATCATATACTAGTAATTATTTTGAAATCCTAATGCAAATTCCTTGTAGATTAATGATATTGGGATTATGAATATGAGATATCATAGTAATTTTGTTGCAAAAATTCTTAGAATTTCCCCCGTCAATGAGCTTAACAACCATACATGTTCTATCAGGAAGGATGGATTTCCACACCATATATAAGCCAGAGAAACTAACAATTATGAGAATGTTATAGCTAATTTTACCACACTTGGTTGACCACATATTTATGGCCTTCCATGTCCCTCCGCAGACTCCTTAGACCCCCTTTTATATTATTATACTTTGATGTCCCAAGAAAGTCCCCAAAAAACACATGTTTATGTGTATACATGACTTTTAAAGCTATACTCACATGTATACGCAACTTTTGAGCCAAAACCCACGTACATCAAGAAATGTGCATAAAACCAAATGTTTTTGGAGTTTTCCTCATAGAGTTCAAAATAACTTGACTCTTGGCTTTCCAATGCCTTGAGAATGCTTGGACTCAACCCTCCATTTCCTATTTGGAGTGTTATATATTGAGCCTCTTGGATACATTGAAGGACGATAAATTGGAGAGCAAGGAAACTATAGTTCATGGTTTCCTCACTTTTTTGTGCTTGAGTCTACATCCCTTTTTCCCTTTGGAGCACGTAGTGCTTCTATTCCCAAGCTTGCCTTTGCTTTGTAAGATTTCCATTGAGATATGTAGGATTTAAGTGGTGGAGCCCCAAGTGGAGGACTCGGTTTCTCGGGTTCGAAGAAGTGCCAAAAGAGGTTGTCACTATTGTATCTCTATTTTTATTAATAGAAATATATGTTTCATGTCCAATACATGTGCATAAATATGAATATTGTATCCATGAATGTATTTATTTGCTTATGCATGATTGATTATATATGCTAGAGTAGGTCTAACACTTAAATATATAGCATGCTTGTCTTGTTTGTTGTTGTTGAGAGTGAATTATGAATGAAAGTGTGTTAGAAAATATCAACAGGGATCTACATCAACCATTCCAATTAAGGTATGATTCATATACCTTAGTGTTAGATGTCTTTATTTCTCTTGCATATTGGAAAGGATTTATTTTTGGTGTCATCTAATATATTATGGTACACCCCAAGCCATAGGAAGTTTCTCTCCATAACAGAGACTCAAACCTGAAGTAACCTTATGTAGTTCTTGGGAGGAATATTGTTTGATACATGTAGCCAAGATAACCAAATATTTATGTCAATGCCCCATGGTTTGAACAAGAACCAACCACTAAATGATCTCTAAGTTAGTGCAAAATCTAGTGTATTTATGTTTACTCTTCCATGTACATAAAAATTAGTGAACTATGGAAAATATCCATCCAATGCTCTTAAAAATAATCCTTTATTCTTCATTAGTTACCCTCTCATATGAAAAGAATGTTATGTTTCCATCGAAGAATTTGTTGATCAAATTTCAGTCAAATTCTATGCAAACTTAAATGAATTACTTTAAGTTAGGTTGACTTGTAGGATTAGTGTCCCAACATTTACTGATATAATCAATGAGCATTGAGGGACAAGATGAAGGGAAAATAGGCATCCTTCCCTGCTTTATAATCTCATACAATTTGTTGTTTCCAAGATTGAATTCCTTAAAGTGTTGTTTTCTAGTTTGAATCTAATAGAAAATCATCTCAACACTGTAGACATGTACTTTGTATATTATGATCTTCAATATCTCTCCATAGACTTAAATTTACCCTATAAAACCTTTTGTCTCTGAAATATTTTACACCAATAGTCTATAAGAACATTCATAGGATTGAGATTAAGATGCATTTTTCTCCATTCGCGTAGATAATCCATCCCTTTGGATATCTCTAAGATGATCTCAACACCAACACAGAGTGGAATTAGCCAATGTGACCTAGAATTAAGTAATCTAACTAGATTCAAACTCACCATCTGTATAATGAGATAGTATTAATTAACACCATGTAGGCCTATTCCATAACTCGCATAAGAAATGGTCTCTACAAATTTTCTTATTCATTAGAGGAATTTTGGGATCTAAAATGGGCTTCCTAAGGAAAATAATAAAATAATAGTTAAAATAATAAAATAATATTTATTAATTTTGGAGGAAGAAAGAAAAAAACTACTTTTTGTTCGTATTTTCGACATATCTCTTTGTTTTTTTACTCAAATTTCAAGCGGGAGATCTCGTTGTATGTGGAAGTAAATTCCCCATCCAACGAGTACCCACACTGCATACTTTTAACGGACCTCTCTACCCCCAAAACAAGAAATACCTGAAAAAACATGATGATGACATCATCATCACATTTTTCAGGTATTTCTTGTTTTTGGGGTAGCTAGGTCCGTTAAAATTATGCAGTGTGGGCACTCATTGGAAATTTGGATGTGGAATTTAATTCTTCATCCAACGAGCTCTCCCGCTCGAAATTTGAGTAAAAACACAAGGAGATATGTCTACAATACGAACAAAAAAAGTAGTTTTTTATGACAAATATGTCAATTCAACCATTATGGTTGACTCATTTTATTGAAATTCTATTGGTTCTTGAATTCCAACTCACAAAAATTTATTGTTGGCGCATTTTCTTATAAGTCCTATTTTAGACCCCAAATTTCCTCTAATGCCATGGATTCAATCTTAACAAATTCACATGAGTTATTATCTCCTTCATACCCACCTTGATTCCAAGCCATTACCCCTCATATATTTTGCCACTTAGATTCACATTATTTTTTGCCTCAAGTCTCAAGGATTGATCTCTAACAACTTGGTGAAACATAATTTTGAAATATTTTTTTGCTAAGAACTTGGCCAAGAGAGACTTGTTTTTGTCTTCATTGCAACTTTCAAATTGTCAATGCCATTGCTTACAATGATTGATTCTTCCCTGCACTAAGAAACATGTTTGGTATTAAGACTCTTGTAACATGCTACCACTGTGGTACAAAAGTTAGACTTCTTGGACACAAATTTATAGCATAGATTATCACATTAAGCTTCATTAAATTTGGACAACTTCTTTTAGTCAAAGGAAACATTCCTTATGTAATCCAATTCTTGCTTTTGCCACTTCATTTCGTTGTACTTTTACATAAACATTTGGGTTTTAACTTTCCTAAATTTGATGATATCCATCTTTCTATTGGAGTTGAACATGTGATATGGCCAAATATTACTCACTTAGTCAATGTTAAAACTTTCATGAAATTCCATAAGCGTTGTTGCACTACATCCAAATTAGAAATGATGGGTTTTCACAACATATTACACCAAATCCAATATTGTTGACAAAATCCTTACACTACAACAACAATAATCATGATTTCATTAATGAAAATCTTGGTCATCAAAGCCAATAAAAAATATGATCTAGGATAGTTATTGGGGTTGTGGTTTAGACTTAGGCTAGTTGGATCTACCAAAACATGTTCGATTTTCAACATTTTTCTATATAGGATTCATTCCATAATCCCAAAGTGATACATTTAGAAGTTTGGATCTCGCCTCAACAAAAAATAACATAGGAGGGATGATGTGGTATATGGAACATAATGCGATTAATTTTTTTTAACTCATGAACTATTTTTCACAAAATTGTAATTGTCATGTCAAATATTTCCCTGGAAGTTATAAGTATTCTAGACTTTCCTATAAATAGAGTAGATGGAATTACTTTGGGAAAATTACTTGTCATATTAAAAATTTGGGAAAAATACTTGTCACATTAAAATTTGGGGGAAAAACATGTCATGTTAAAACATTAAGATAAGACATTAAGACATTGGAAAATTCAAGGTTTATATGGCATATAAGCACAATATTTTTATAGAACTTTGTTATAAGCACAATGTTGTTGTGAAAAATAGAAGTTGTGCAACAATTTTCCCTTTTCTTATTGGAATCCAATGACCCAAGAAACCCAAGTTCTTATTGATTTGAAACTCACATTGATTTTTTGAGCATTTGGGTTGGTTTATAATGGGGCTAATTCTCTATGTGAAAACCTTCAACATGCATGGAACTTGGATCATGGTGATTCCGACTATGCTAAAAAAAATTGGCCATGTTTAGTTTAAATGTATGCTTGAAAATGGGGTTTGATTGCTTCACATTTACTCTATTCCCACACAGATTAGAAGGAACCATACTCCCACACAGATTAGAAGGAATCATGGATAGTCGTGCACATTTGCAAGGTTTTTTGCAACATAGGTGAAACCCTACATATTTGTAAGGTTTGAAATAGAGTGTGAATAATGCATGGTTCCTTTTGTAAGGTTTTAGGGAGAGTGCATGGTTCCATTTAAAAGGATTTGAGTAGAATGCACAGTGTTGCCCTATTCTACCTACATCTAAGGGAAGGCCATGTGAAGAATCACAATGGTATTTGTTGCTGCTAGGGAAAATTTTAAGGATCCATATTTTTCTTAAAGTGTATAAATCTTGGTGAAACTTACTAATTTTTAAATATCAAACCATAAAATGTTTGGCGATATTTTTGTAAAAATATTAAAATTTATAAGGATTTCATATAGTTTATAGATAATTTTTGTGGGAGTAAAATACTTTTACCATGTGGAATTTGGGTGAATAATTTTAGAAAAAAACAGAAATTGGTGAATATCTTTTTTGGAAAAAAAACATAACAAATTAGCCCCTAAAATTTTCCCTACTTCTTGTGAACATTAGAATCTGTGTTTTTTGTCATGTCAAAGTCCCTATAATGTAACCTTCTGGTCAATATCACATCAAATCCACAAATGGTTCCTTTCCTTTCACATTATGGATTTTGTTACATTGCATTGCCCTTCTTGTCACATCAAACTTCCCTGCCTGCTTTTCACCTCAAGATGGAATGTCAAGGATCCTAGTGTAATGTGATATGAAACACTACTTTGTGACAGCAAGGTGATGTGATAGGTCAGTAGTAAAACTTGTTAGAATGGCATGACAAGAAGAGCATAGTAATGTGACACAGTGATAACAAAGGGAGGGTAGTGTAACATCATAGGAAACACAATGTAGCCTCACAAGATGACATAATGGGGAGAATAGTTTAATGTGACAAGAACCTTGATGTGATATGAACATTTTATTATAATGCTATACTTTTCTTTGTCATGTAATTTGAAGGTGACATGGAGAGCAGGGTAATGTATCATGTTCAATATCCACCCAATATTGCAACATTTAATGTTGCTATGATGGGGATGTAAACTATTGGATATGATCCAATGATCAATCTAATAGTACACATCCATCCTGCAACAACATTGAATGTTGTTTTGTGGGGAGGATATTGAATTACATGTAACATGACTTAAAATTTGATGTGAAGTGAAAGGAACCATTTGTGACATCGATGTGACATGATAAATAAGATAATGTAACTCTAACATTATAGTATCATAGAAGTGGCGATATAAATGCCATGCAAATTTTTTACCCAAATTCTTGTATGGAACCTCGAACCTTGACGTGACAACCAAGGTAATGTAAATACCAAGCATAATTCCAAGTAGGGATCGACGTCAAGGATTTCCTTAGGAAATTAGGGTAGTAAAATTAAAATGATAATTTATGCCTAGAGCCTTACAAGCAGGGTAGGTGGAACTTTGCACATTTATAAGGCCATCAAAAAAAGAGGATAGAACTATGCTTGGAGCCTTAACATCACATAGAGGGAAGGTATGCACTTTTCCTAAAACTTTGTATTTACACATGGATAAAAGCATAGGTGGATCCATAGATATTTACAAGGTTTGGAGTAGAATATCTAGGAGAGGGATGCCAATAGTGGTGTGCCTTCCCATTTTCCACCTATGTCGAACACATGGAGGGAATGTTGGCACTCCAAATACCACCACATGATAGAGGCATGTGTGCCCCACCATGCAATACCTTTTTTCACTTTTAATGATCAAAACCACCACCTTTTTCACCCTTTCTCTCGTATTCTACCCAAGCCTCCGTTCGTTCTTGTATGGGGATAGTGTGTGACCATTTTCCCACCATGATGGTGGTGCACCTGGTCCTTGTAACTACCTATACTAGGAGTATGTAATTGTGATGTGTGGGGTGAGTGATGAGTCGTGTTGGTTACCAAAGTTGCTCTGTGTTGTTTTATCAATGGTTCTCTATTGTTTATTTGAGACACCGTGTGGGTGATTTGCATGGCAGTGTGGTTTCCCTTAATAGTTTGAAGTTGCACATTTCTGGGTTAGTGTGATGTTGTGTTTAGTTTAGATGTTTGGGAATGAATCTACTGCAAGCCACCAACTACTGAACATGTCGTGGGAGGTAACATTAATGTCTTTTGTGTTCTTGTTTTTTTTTCCACAAAGACTTAGATTTTTTACTTCCTTTATGTCTATGCAAGTCATGTTGGAGGTGAATGCAGATCACGTATCTATTATGTAGACAATGATTGTGTTACAATGAAAATCATTCAAAACCGACAACAAGGAAACTAACATTTTCAACCTACAAAACATGTTCTCCATGTTTTTGGACTTCTAAGAATATTTGATCATTTCTATTAGCAAATCAAGCAAGGAAAAATAATGAGCAACTAATGGTCCAAATTCACCAAGTATGGAATACAAATCAAATTAACAGAAGCAAAATAGGTATGAGAATTAGGAATATGTTGTTGATACTTACAATTTCTTGGTACAACTTACCTTGATTTGTGGAGATTGACATTGTTTTTTTTTTCTTTACCTTTCAAAACATCTTTCAACATACTACAAATATTTTCCTGTTGCAATAATTTCATGTTAGGACCCATCAAAAAAATATTTGCATTTTTATGAAAATAAAAAAATGAATATAAAAAATACAGTTTAAGCATTTTGTCTCAATGAATAAAACAACATTAATAATGAACATTTTACGTTTGATGAACATTTTTAATTTAACAATGTGAATTACAATAATATTCAAGTAAAATAACTACCACTGAAGAGATCACCTGAGGAAACATGGAGAACCAAAACACTAAGTATGTAAGGTCATCGATCACATCAAAACGCCAATTTTTCCTCTAAAATATGAATTTTTTTCCCAAGGCTATCTGTAACAAGTTCCAATGGATGATTGAAATATCAATAGTAAAATTTAAACAGTACAATTATATAAATAAAAGTGGGAAAAGTATAATTCTTTACCATTCATTGAGCTCCTCTCTATTTTGAGAACAATTTAATATTCTCTACTGAACATGGCCAACCACGTGAAGGTGGAAGCTCTTATGGAACCCCCCCACCACAACATCAATCTCAATTCACCAAAACCAATGCATATACTTGCAAATAAAAATTTAGTGCAAATTCATTCATTCAATTGCTGAAAAAAAACATTCATTAAAGAATTCATTTTTTGAATAGCTGATAAAACCATTCATTCATTAAATAGTGGAAAAAACCATGCACGACATTGTATTATAAAAAAGAATTATGTAAAAAATCTTCAGTCACTTCCTTTTTACTTTTCTTCTCTTTACAAAATGAGCAAGAAGAACATCTTCTAGAATTTGTCCTTCGATCCCTGGTGCTTCATCAACTTGTCCTGATGTCTCCCTAATAGACTGATCACCATGTGGATCTTGCGGCAAGGGGCTTGGAATTGATACAATAATGTGAAAATGTTGCATTAATTTATTTTTGTTTTTATAATTACAAGTATTTCATTTAAAAAAAACATTACAAAGGTTTTTTTTACCTGGTGTGGGCACATCATGTTCTTAATTTTCTTGTCTAGGGTCAACATGTATAGTGTGACCATCTACATGCTCTACAGTTGAAATATGGAGAAGTACAATTAATGTTCACCATATGCAATTATATATACAAAACTGTAGCATATGAATAAATTTATTACCAGGAATTGAAGCGTGATCTTCAACAGGTTGTTTTCCATCATCGACATTAAGGGATCATTACTTTCCTACTCAAAACAGAATAAGTATTTTATGTTAATTGTTTATAATGAATGGATTGCATGACAATTAATAAATTTTCATTAAGCTATATATATTTTATATACATGTGCACCAGATGGATCACCAAAAGAACGTGTATGCCCAGACAAGCTTTTTCGGCATTAAACAATAGCTTCAAAGCCGTGTTGGAATCCAAGATTCAAGTATTCCTGAGTGGGCATTTCTTTGAATCGGTCTGCCTACATATTTGCATAACGTCATTAATTTTACATTTTGCTCCAGATTAAAACAATAATAATTTTCAATTTATTATTTGGATGCATTATCGGGTTTCGATACTTACAATCTGTGCCTCCAAATCCAAATAACCACCAAACCCAAGCTTGTGCTAACTAATTTTGTCCAATATTTCCTTTGTGACCTTTGATGTGTCTGACATCCTAATCTAGTGTTGAATTATGTTAGATGTTCGAAATTTGATATAAAAATTAATAATAATAAGGGTTACCATTACATTGTTGAAAGTATTGCATACCTCCCTGTGCCTAGTGGTATCTTTCTTTCTTTTCTCAGAGCCCTCTCTTTTCTATCTTCCACTAGGGATTTCCACTCCCTTGATGGAATCATCGGAGGGCACTCATACCTAGGGTTTCTTTTAAGGTGAACCCTATATTGGTCTCAGACAATCTTCATATGTTGTCCACCCTTCTTTAGGACCTTTGTTGTATCGAAGGTATCTTTTATGACCAGGCCAACCAACCGATTCGTTAGTTCATCCTTTAAATTTTTTATTTATCTGTCCCACCCTATGCAGATGGTGGGCCCGAGGATATCCAAGGTAAAATCATTTATATTTTTATAAAAAACATCATTTCCTGCAAAACAATCATGCCATCATTAGTTTTAAAAAAAAAATTATCGGTATATTACAATCAAATTATAAAAACTAAATTGAACAATGTATAATTACGTGGAATCATCTCTATCTTTATTGGAACGAGTTCCTCATTCACCAAAAATGTTGTCTCTATTGAACCTATGCTAGTGACATGAGAAGATCCAGGAAATGTTGCTTCAGCATCAACATTACTATTAGGCTCTGCATTCACCCCTTCTTTTGCATGATCTGGTGTGCGTCGGTCAACAACAACTGCACTCTCTGTTGGCCTCGGGGGTGTCACGAAATGTGTTTTCGACTATTCAGTTGAAAACAAATGTGCAGTATGTGGTCTACGTGGATTCTTTTGCTCACTAGGCCCAACACTACCTTCACCACCAATGTGTGGTTGCAGAAAATCCTATAATACAAACCATTCAATTATAAGTTCATTATCATATAAAATTAAAAATTATAAAGTTCTAAATGAATTGATATTATGATTCAATATTTCGCAACTTACTTTCAAGGCCTGATATCTCTTTAGAAACACTTCAACCTTTGCTTTGATCTCGTCTGATTGTGGAATAATGAATAGCAGACGAAGCATATCCACATTAATTCTTTTCAAGGTCTTCTCGATCACCACGGGGGGGGGGGGGGNTGGAAAATGCCTCCTAAAATTGTATTGTTGAACCCCCCTCCCAATATACCTTTACAATTAAGAGAACCCCTAATTTCACCATATATTGTAGGTATCAACTTTTAGCAACCCATTTTTAATACCCCCTTTATATCATATTATCAAGTTGTAACAAGAAGGATCCCTAATGCATCTTAGTATAAGAAAACACGGTGCTAAATAAAATAATAGTATAATGCTAATAATGATCCCACCAAGATTGCAGGGATGGTTGATCAATTTGTAGTGCTGGATAATGTAAGACCCAATAAAATAGTAATTGGGAGTAAAAGAAAACCCAATAAATAGATCAATGTAATAAAGAATGTAAAATACCGATAACCTAATAGTCAATGCAATTTGTAGAAAATATGAGAATTGCAAATGTTTCACACCATATCCTACTAATCTACCAATTTTATATCATGTAAATACAAGTATAGCCATAGAGAGCTCATGTTTTCTATAATCTTATTAAATTAAATTCCATAAAAATGAAAAATTGAAACCCATTCATGGATGGACTTCCCTACCTTCCTATCAAAACAAACATCATTGATGTTTGAACTCAAATGAACATAGAAAAATTCCTCTTACTTTCTAATAACACCTTATGATCATGTGCATAACTTGGATTAGGTCATTCATAAGATGCAATGAATTGCCTCCACTTCCTCTACATTTACTATTGCAATCAAGGGAATTAACAACATTTAGTTACCTTTTCTTGGGTTCTATCTAGCTTTTTTACCTTTACAGGAGAGGGAAAATTTCCATCCTTAAGTTTCAAGCATGCAATAGTTATAAAGATATACAAATGGTTAAACTTAAAGGATACCATTTCATGCTAGTGATAACACATAGGGTATGCAAATAAGTATTTATATTTTCACCTCTGTTCATGTTAGTTCTAATACAATATTAAGACAAATTCCTTGCATATAAGAATTGAAATTGCAATTATGAATGTGACAAATATAACTCAATCTAACAACTATTCTACCAGGCAATGTGAAAATGTTAAAGAAGAATACAAAAAGTTGAAATAAATAATTAGTTAATAAATATTGCTCTAAATTTTCTCGTTTCTAGTGAGCCAAAAAATATTGATCTCACTTTTCTTGGTTGTCATGGAGGAAGCTATGATTGAATTTTAATACCCACCTAAACCCCAACCTAAAAAATCATTCTAAAAAAATACTTTATAAGTTTAGTGATTTGGAGGTATAAATACAACCTATAATTTGGAGGTTATTCCTTAGTAGAAGTTAGGACTAATATGGATCTATCCCATGATTTGGAGGTATTAATCTAGACCATGATTTGGAGGTTATTCCTTAGTAAAAAATAGGACTAATATGAATCTAGCACATGATTTGGAGGTATGAATTGAGGACATGATTTGGAGGTATTAATCCATCCCACAATTCGGAGGTTATTTCTCAACCCACCCAATTAAAATAACCCCCAATATTTATATTACTATGTCAAATTAAATACCCCCCCTGACCCTTTAATACGAGGCAATATATTTTTGAGTTTTTTAGGAGTATTCAAACCCCCAATATGAATGGAAGTGATATGATATTTCCTTTCTAGTGAACCACCTATGTCTATCACCTTAACTGGATCTAGAAAAGAACCAATGTCAGCATCATTCAACAACTCCTTCAATCTTTGGATTGTTGTGTTGTTGTTTCATAAACCGAATCATCGGTATACAACAAAAATATATAGAACATTACTTATGTGTTGAAGCAATAGTCTGAGCAAAAAATTATATTAACAAAACATATATATCATGACTGATTCCTAGAATTACATATAGGTTTACCTGATGCTTGGATGACGATGTGGTCTGATCAATAGCTGGGGACTTTCCCCGATCATCCACCTGCAAAAATAGTAGATAACATTATCATAATGAAAGAAATTATACAAACGAAAAAATACATAAAAAATAAACATTATGCTACATTTTATATATGTGTACAATTTTGAAGTATTTAAATTGTAGAATTACATTTAGGTTTACTTGTTTCCCCGAGGCTATTGTCGTCTGATCTATAGCCAGGTTGCTTCCTCAATCAACACTCTACATCAAATATAGATAATATTATATAAACCAAATGAATATACTATTGAAAAAACATAACAACCGAACTGTTTGTACATATTAAATTTTTACAATGGCATCGATGTATACCTGCCACCTCGAGGCAGATCTAGTAACATCTACTGTGAGGGAGGTACCCTTGACAGAACCCTGCATCAAAAACATAGAAAATATTAGCTAACAAAACCAAAATACTCATAGCTAAAACAATTAATAACATAACATTTTTACATATAACTGTTGCCTCGAGGATGGTGTACTCCTCTGACTAGTTGCTGGGGTGATGCGCCCCCGATCACCTCCCTACGAAGTAAACATAGAAAAATTAATAAAAAAGTATAACTATCTAATAACGAAAATCCTAAATATTTTAAAATAATTAATAAAAGTTTGGGTGAATTTTTGGATGTACCACATCCATAGTAACCATGTTTGTATCTACTCAATTCAAATTGTAATTAATAACAATATCTTCCCATGAAGATATTGATTTTATGACACATACAATTACACGGTTTCCTTCACGCCCCTCAAATATGCATTTTGGTTGCTTAAGTGTAGACCTTGGTTGAATATTGTTTATAAATCCAACAATATTCCCAGTTGTCTTTGGCCTTCCGTCAATGTACAACGTTGCTTCTTTATTTTGATCTTTGTCTTTAAGTTGTAAATAATTTCTTGACAACCCATATCTACTCATACTTCGTGTATATTGGACCAAGTGTATCCAATATTTGTAATTGTAAGAGGGTCCAACATACTCCATCAATTTTGTACATCTGTCATAACCGACCCTTATGTCATCCATGCAAAACAACCCCAATCCATGTAATGAAGATGATACAATTCTATATATCCTCTCATTCACACAAAAATTTGTGTTGACTTGAGTAATATCCCTAGGTACCCATTATTTCACTAGATGTTTTTACCTTAAGGGCACCTCGATGTCACCTATTGTCTCATCATCATAGGAACATGATGATCCTCCTACGAGAAAAAATTCCTTGTGTTTATTGAATTTCCTTTTGATCTTTTGAAACCTAGTTGATCTTTCCCTTGTAGATCTACTGGATGCATCACTTTCCTCTATCCTTCCTAAACTCCCCTTGCTTGAGGAATACAAGTCTAACAAATACCTTTTTAGTTTGACCTATTACATGGCTGAAAAAAAATTCACAAATAAGAGAAAAATTCCATCATGTTAAAAATACCTCTAACCAATACTAATTTTAAGCAAGAAAAAGATGCACAAGTCAATATCGATAAATAAACAATATATTTAGTAATAAAATACCATCAACCAAATCCTCACCAAAAAATTTAATAGTCTGCACTTACCAAGGATTGTTACATCGACAACCACAACAATTCTTATAGACACTAAAACAAACCAACATCCTTTTGACATTGTGTGCTCAAACTTTCCACACAACATTACAAAACTTCATACATTAACTAAGACACATTATCAACAACACCATGCAAGAGACACAAGATATATTTTTGTAATATTTTATAATTGTTCAACCGGCTACAATCGTGAGGTAATTCAACACCTACTGAATCAGAAGCACCTACTTATATTCCATGACTCAAGTTGGTCTTTTCTTAGATCCAACTAAGAAAAATGTTACAAGTCCCGTAAGGAGCTTCAAATAAGCATATCATCAAGTGGTATACTATATCAACTTCACCAGCATCCCACTATCCATCTTATCAAAACAATGATCATCGAGGGTTTCAATTGTGCATCATAGGTTCCACGTACTCCATTAAGCAATTATACAAGAGAATCAAGGTAGCTTCAAAGTCCTTTTTAAAGCAAAGGCCCAAGAAAGGAATTCTCATTCTATGTGGAATATTAGGTATTCCACAAGCAAGGGTAATAGGCTTCATAACCCCATTAAGACACAAATGACCAAATAATGGGTCATTTGGATCATTAGTTGTTCCAATGGCTCTAATTCCCACATCCAGGGTTCTTCATGCCATGTCATGTCATTGTCCTTTGTTTTCTTTCTATGTCATCACTTCAACCTTTTTCATTAATGACTTGTTATCAATGACAACCATATACAAAAAACTCCCCCTCTGTCAATGATGGAAACAATATTCCTATCTTAAATTTATCTCCCCCTTTGAAATTAATGAAAAAGGGTCAAATACATGTCCACTAAGGAATTCACAATTACTAAGAAAAATCAAATTGGATGCTTGAATACTATCCCACTTGCATCTAGTTTAGTTTCTCCTCCTTAGAAGTTGTTAGTATGTTCATTATTGTTTTCAATAGGCTGCAATGTTTCTTGATTGGTTGAGTTGTATGCTCCCCCTTATTAACATGCATATTTCTTGATGAGAAAAATTGTCATTGATGACAAACCATTAGTGACAAAGGAGGAGTTAAGACATAGAAAAGGAAACAAAAGTCAAGGATGAAAAGTAAGAAGAAAAGCATGTACAAGCTTCAGATACAAGTGATCGTAATCACTCTTCAATAGATGAAAATTTTGAATGTAATGATGATGAATTTATACTTACATGAGATGAACAAGAAATATTGTTGAAAGATAATATTGCATTTCCAAGCACATTGTTGGATATTGATCTTAAATTCCATCCAAGATTCAAGAAGAAAATGTTGAGATCATTTGAAAATTACAAAGAGAAGACAAAAGCTTTGTTCATGAGAATGAATCTTAAGAACAAAGGTTTGGAAGATGAGCTAGAAGACCAAAACAATGAAATTGGAAGATTAAAGTCTTATTTAGAAAGAGAACAAGAGAAGACAATTCATGAGAATACTAACATATATCTCAACAAATGATTCCTCGAAGAAGGATGACACAAACAATTTTGAAAGACAAAGGAAAAATGGTCTCATCCAAGAACCCTCTAAGGTATGGGTGAAGAAAAATTTGCTGCTAAATTTGAATGAAGTAGATAATTGTACAAATGAAGATGGATGCCATATGGAAAGCCATAATTAAAGTCTTCTAAATACTTTGAGTTTACCATGAGTTCATCATTGGAGAATGAACTCAAATGGAAAATAATGGATCTGCAAGGAAAAATCATGTCCAAGGATTGTGGTTGAATTAGGAAACTAATGAAGTTTAATAAGTGATGAAGTTGGCATGTTGATAGGGGGACCAGTATGAAAGAAAATGCATGCTTACCTTTTATGAATGTACTAGATGATTGTTTGAAGATATGGGAGATGTTTGCATAAGCTAAGTAATGTTTTTAAAATGCACATAAGGGACTGCAAAAAGTTAACATGCATGTAATGACTGCAATAATTGGAGATAAGTGCACAATCTGAGGAATAAAATGAACATAGGCTCTTCATGATATGCTCTTTTCTCACTCAGAAATACACTAACTGATGAGAATTACCACAAGCAATTATAAATTTCCCACATTTGAAGTGAAACTGTCCACTATGGCATGAATTTGAGTTATGTAATGAAACTGTCCACAAGGTGATGATTCCCATAGTCAATTAAAAGGTGTGTCTTCAAGCATCAAGATAATGCCCGCTTGATAAATGAAATACATGATGACTGAAGGAAATAGTGAGAATACAACAGCAACCTTTGGGAAACATGCATTGGTTATATGCACTCATAATAAAAAATGATGACTGTGGGGAATAAAATGTGCATGCACTAGTCCACAAACACAAAGTAATTATGCCTGCGGGCTTTGGCAGAATGCCCACTGGATAGAATCAAAATTTCCTCAAATCATAGAAGAAGGTCTAATGAGCTTGAAATTCTAATTAGTATAAATTTTCTTTCCATATCAATTAAATTGAATTAGTTAAAGGAAAATATTCCCACCAAAATATGTCAGCATGCAATTAAATAAACACCTACAATATTGAAAAAGTGTTTGTAGTGTTTAAAACTATGCTCGTCGCATGCATGAAAGTGAGACTAATTCCTACACCAAAATTTGTTTACAATAAAAATACCTGCAAGACTTGGAGAAGATGTTTGCAGGGCTTCAAGAACACCTGCAAGACAATAGAATTCCCGCACCAACCAACTATACAATGTCTACAGAAACTTTAAAAATTCCCACAAGAACTAAGTGATGGGAGGAGTTTGTCATCATATTGGAAAAATATATCAACATTGTAAATATTGGAAGACAAGAAAGGTTTCACCATGGCCAATTTGAGTGGCAAGTCATAAATGGTAAGGTGTGTAGCTTTGAAATGCCCGTACAGTCCACAATGTCTACAGAAACTTTAAAAATTCCCACAACAACTAAGTGATGGGAGGAGGTTGTCATCATATTGGAAAAATATATCAACATTGTAAATATTGGAAGACAAGAAAGGTTTCACCATGGCCAATTTGAGTGGCAATTCATAAATGGTAAGGTGTGTAGCTCTGAAATTCCCGTACAGTCTGCTAAAATTCCCACAGGCTTGGGTTTATAAAAGTTAAGGGCTATTGGGTTAATTTTTGTTATATCAATCTTGCAACGAAATAACCTAAACAAGCCAACAAAACCTCATAACATTATGATGAGAATGGTGTACCAGCAACAAATAAATATCTCACTTTGCGACATAAAAGCATCATTGTATCGACGCAAAGAGAAAATTTTGTGACGACAATGCTAAACTAACAATGGAAGTTTACAAATTTAATGACGAAAACGCATCGATGTATTGATGTTGTCTAAATAAATTAAAAAACAATATCCCAAAAAAATGCATATAAAAAATAGAATCCCTAGAAGGGCTGATAAAAATAGCCTTAAAATTATCCATGACATGATTGAAGAAGACATGAAATGTCTACTCTTAGTTATTGTTCGAAGAAGATAGGGATGAGGCCATACGAAATTGAGATGGATCAAACTCTCAAGGTTGTAAGGTATTCTAGAACTAGACAAGTTGATGGAGGTCAAAAATGAATATTTATGAACAAGTTAGAAAATATATGTGCTTCTTTGATCATTTTGTTTCTATGAGAAAGGATACTAGTGGCCACCCACCTCTTTCACTCAAAATGGTTCTAAATGTTGGCAGTTAACTATAATTTTGTAGGTATTGAACTTTCAACGATTTCTTTAAGCATACCTATCCATTATTGGAAATGGATTCATGCCCACAATATTTTATTGTGAGGCCTACGAAACACAAATTATAGAATAGGATTTGTAAAGTTGAATAAACCCAAATAAAGTGTGTATGTATAAGTTGTGGATAAGGATGTCACACCTCCCACTAACCCTGAGGGATTGTTAGAACATATTAAGAAGTTTAAAAGGGTGAATTTATTCATCTTTAATTAAATGAAGGATCACTTGATCCCTCACAAAAAATATAAGAAGAAGGTGAAGGATATGTGTGATGCTTCATTCAATCTATATCAGAGCATGAACATATCCTGTGGGATGATTTTGAAAATAAACTCCCTAGTACACAAAAGCAATGTTGATATGGTGGTTAGATATGTAATGAATATCACTAATTTAAGAAACTGACTCACAACCATAAGAGATTTGGTACATGAGGGTGAGCTAGTGTGGATAACTGTGAAAGGGTTCCATACATCTTGGGGCATGTTTGTTTGAGGTGTATGTTCTTATGATAAGTTTCCCACTTTTGAAAAACTATGGGATGACTTTGTTTAATAGGAAACAAGAATGAAAACAATATTAACCAAAGGTGTTGAGGTTCAAAACCTAAAACTTATTGGTACGATAAATAAGGATGGAAATAAAGGACTCAAGAGGGATCAAAAGAACTAGAATGAAGACTCAAGACAACTAGGTTCACAGTGATAAAATTATCCCATAATTATGCAAATCACCTTCAAATCCACAATTACCCACTACTTGCATGTTAGTTCACCCCATAATTTCCATGTGACCCATTACTTACACATACCTATGTCACATGCAAGTAATGGGCAATTATAGAGTTAATTGGGCCACATGCAAGAATTGGTTCACATGGGTACATTTTTGCAAATCCTAATTTCCACCAGATTTTTTTTTAGAGTTGCATTGTGTATTTGTTTGGAAAATTTTTTATATGAGGTTCTAGACATATATTTTTTACCAAGTTTTTAGTTTGGGCTCCCAAACCTTTTCTCAACATTTTTCCCATGCATCAAATTGACATTTAGATTTTGGAGGATGCATGGGAGGATGGGGAAAATCAGATGGGGACTTTTAGAGTCTTGAAATTGATATTTTTAGAAAAAAATTTATTTATAAACTTGATCAATTTGACTAAACATTGCATAATGAACACTTTAGAGACCTAGTATTGAGTTCTCTCATTAGGTACCTTCAAAATTTCAAGATTCACAATTTTGGAAAATTTTCGATTTTAGAGATGTTGTCTTCCTTTAAATATAAAAGTATATTTGGATACCTATTAGAGAGTTGTGCATGAGATTCTAGTTTCAAATCCAATGAAACTTGTTCAACCAAAAGTATAAAAGTAGAGAATTTCAGTTTTAAGAGATGTTCACATTTTTAGTGATCCAATATCGAGTATAGTATGAATACGAAGTTTGGTGGAAATTAGATAAAATAATAATAATGTCAATAATTATGTACAATTTTGTATGTTGTCTTGGTTCAATGGTTAAGTGGTGGTGATTGTATCTCTTGTGCAAGCATATTTTTTTAATTGGATTAAGGTAGGTGCGAGTCTTGAGCAATTTTGGTGGAATAGAGATTCATCACCTTTTGCATCTCAACTAATTTTTTTTCTTTTAGAGATGTAAGTCAACCACACTACATTGTTATAGTGTTTGATTGTGGAAGGACACAAACATGTTTGTTTCATTATTATAGGAGGAAGCATCATGTAATATAAGTATATATATACATTTTATATGACTCTATCACTGAGGAAGAGTATCATGAGTGTGGTGATAGTCAATAGATTAAATATGAATCAATTGAGAGAAATGAAGATATGTCTTGTCTAAATAAATGAATAAATAAACTACCATACCCTATTTTGGTGATGATTTAATATGCATCCAACATGAGTTGCATTTCCTTTTCCAAGGCTTGCATAAATCATCAAATATTAAAATTTTATAAGACTAAATAATAATTAAGCAATAAACATGTGAAAGACTATATAAGTCTAAATTGGAATACCTTAATAAACTCCACTTTTTTTCGATAATAAGTTGTTCTCTAATGAATAAGGTTTATAAAAGTTAAGGGATTTTGGGTTAATAGGACTTCAATACCAACATGGTTGAAGTAGCAATACCATAGGGAGAACATAAGGAGCCCAAACATATTATCCAAGGATGCATTGAGGGTGGAGAAAACACACCCCTGGGGGATGAAAACAAAATCTATATCCCCAGCTAAAACAAGAAAGATGCTAATGCATCCCATTCTCTAAAGCACCAAAAAAGAGTATGTGTAAGAATTTACTTCTTAATCAGATATAGGAGCTAGAACAGATTTCACACATGAAGTGTATGACAAAATATGCAAGAGAAACAATCAAAGAGACAAAAAATACATGGAATAACACATATGAATGGTGCTAATTTCTGATCATATTATTATCATACATCACCTAGATGTTATTTTACACATTTATAATACATTGGAGAAAATTCAAGTGGCTCTGGAAGCCAATTGGGAAAGTACAAGTGTCATCGTGAAAATTGACCCCCAAGCCCCCTAGGTGGACCAAAAGAGCTCGAACTAAGCCGAAACAGTCACAAAACCTCATATGAAGTGTGTTGGGTCATTAATGGGTCCTAGGAAAGCGTGGGTGAGAAGATAGAGGTGAGTGGGGTGCTCTAGGTGGCAATAAATGCCCTTGGGGGAGTTAAAACAGGCCAGATTCACCCCCTAGTGCACTTAGTCAAACCAGGGCCCCAAAAATCAAGGAATTGGCACCCCAAGACACTAAATGAGGTGCACATGTTCTGGGTTGACCAATTAGGGCGTTTTTGTAGGTATGAAAAAGCCAAAATAACCAATTATAATGTTGAATCAGCTCTCCTAAGTCTTAAACCATAGGATATCATTGCATCAAGGAAAATAAAGTTAGCCTAAGGTAAAAAACTATGTAATAAGGATGTATTTCTGCTCCAACACCCCACATTAATCTATAATTAGTACATTTTAATCAAAAATATTTATTAAGGCCTTAGCAACTAAGGCACAAGTCACCTTTTACAACAGAATTTTTATTGATCCATGTAACTGAGGTGAGGAGGAAAAACTCATGGGAAAAACCTCCTCTCAAAAATGGATAGGATAGAGATAAAAATGTCTTCAGCAGGTCCTCTTCTTCTCTTGAATGAGCTGAAAGAACAACTTCTTGGTGATGGACTTGGTGAAGATGTTGTGGATGCCAAGCTCATGCATCAATGCATCAAAGTGTTGTAAACAAAGATCATGTGGAGAGGCCCTTTGATGGTCATCACTTGATGATGGAGGGGCACCATAAGAATGTATTTTTATGCAAGAATACTCTGATCTAACAGCATAATAAACCATGAAAAATATATTTCTGCAAACTCTTTCCCAAATAACATCAAAAGATTCAACAAAATCTGCATTATGTGCAGTTGTTATATCATGAATAAAGCCATGAATATTTCTCCCAATTTGATGAAGCACCTTCACAAATATGTAACAAAGAACATGAGGCTCTGAAATATCAGAATATATTTCATACACAGCATAAAATATCATAGGTATGGTGTCTCCATGAGCGAATGGATCCATAGGAAGAGAAGAGTGAGCAACTAGATCACAATTACAACTGAGTGAACCTGGAAGGTCTGGAGACTTGAGATTCGAACCATGAATGGTGAAGGAAATTCCAGACATATGGAATAGAAGTCCCATGAAGGCCAATTATATGTCTGTCCAACCAATGAAATACATACAAGACATAACAGCAACATATACAAGAGACATAGCATTGGAAACTAGACAATTTTCTGAATTTTCAACTAGTGAACTTGAGGGTTGATGGGTCTTTTAGTCATGAGATGGTTTGGGAAATGAGTCAATGACTGCCATAGGATATATATAATTCTGTATATCATATTCAGAATCATAAATGGAAATATCTAAATGGATTTGGGAAGATCTTTCAGAAGGAAAATCAAAAGCTAGTGAAAAATGACTAGTTTTGGGAGGAAGCTTTGATGAACTGACTGGGAATTTTTTCAAGGAAGGGATAGATGTTTCAGGTTCTGCTATATCAGAATGTGAATCAGAAACATATTTATCAGAAACAGAGAAATCATAATTGGGTTTTATCCATGCACCCAATGCATGCTCAACCTTACCATTTCTTTGCTTGCGTTCCCATCTTTTTGCAAATTCTGGAAGAGCGATGTGGTTCTCCTCAAGGAGCTTGGTCATGATGTCCATTTTATTTCTAAAACAATATCTCTAAAGATGTGAAACTCTGGAATAATCACATGTGGTTATTTCTCTCTTGTTTCTCCTCCTGGATTTCGAGCTCCCATCAGTAGAAATAGAGCTTTCTAAACTTGATTCCTTCTTCTCTTTCTCGCTTTGCTTCAAATATTTGTTCTTGCTCTGGGATTGATTTGATATACCAGCAGCAAGAGCTTGATTCTTGGATTTGATGATGATACCCATTTTTATGAGCTTGTCCTGCTTCTGATTCAAATACTCCATGAAATCTTCCAGTGCAGGAATCTTCCAATTTCTGGTTGTTAGTTTGCTAGAGTGAAATGCCGAAACATATATAGAATACTACGGCCTCAACTTAGAAAGGATGGACAAGCTAATATGATCATATTTCTTCTCTATGCCACATTATTTTAGCTGAATTACCAGCTCTTTAAACTTGGTGAATAAATCTTCAATGGTCTCGTAGTCAGCTGGGCTCAGTAAGATTAGCTCATTCTCAAGATGATGGCCTCTCATTTCATTTGTCTTCCCAAATAGTGACTCAAACTTGACCCAAACTTCATTTGGTGTGCCAAGAATTTCTATGTGAAAGAGAAGTTCCCTTGAAGTTCCAAGGCAAAGCATGTCGAAGGCCTCATCAAGCCTATTAAAATACTTAGCTTTCTCCATAGCAAAATTTGGCTCGGTTTCAGTTCCCATGGTGACCCGGTAAAATCCCTTAGACCTCAACTAGATGACTATCTTGGCCTTCCACTCAAAATAATTGAATGGAGTAAGCAAATATCAAGTTTTCTCAATCCTTCCTGTGCAACCTATGACAAAAATGTTGTTAAACCTGCAAGTAAACACTCACGTTTTCTGGAAATATGCCCTAAACAGCAACTCAAACCTCATAAGATTTGTTTGCAGCTCCAACTAGCTCTGATACCATGTAATAATTTACTTCTTAATCAGATCTAGGAGCTAGAATAGACGTCACACATGAATTGTTTGGTAAAATACGCAATAGAAACAATCAAAGAGACAGAAGATACATGGAATAGCACATATGAATGGTGCTAATTTCTGATCATATTATTATCATACATCACTTAGATGTTATGTTACACATTTATAATACATTGGAGGAAATTCGAGTGGCACTGGAATCCAATTGGGAAAGTACAAGTGTCATGGTGAAAATTGACCCCCAACCCCCTTGGGTGGACCAAAGGAGCTCCAACTAATCCAAAACAGTCACAAAACCTCATTTGAAGTGTAATATGACATTAATGGGTCCTAGGAAAGCGTGGGTGAGAAGATAGAGGTGAGTGGGGTGCTCTAGGTGGCAATAAATGCTCCTGGGAGAGCTAAAATAGGTCAGATTCACCCCCTAGTGCAATTAGTCAAACCAAGGCCCCACAAATAAAGGAGGTGGCACCCCAAGACATTAAATGAGGTGCACATGTGCTGGGTTGACCAATTAGGGCGTTGTTGTAGGTGTGAACATGCAAAAATAACCAGTTATAATGCTGAATCAGCTCTCCTAAGTCTTAAACCATAGGATATCATTGCTTGAAGGAAAATAAAGTTGGCCTAAGGTAAAAAAATATGTACTAAGGATGTGTTACTACTCCAATAGTATGCCACATAAATAAAAAATCTCTTAAAATAGTTGTATCATGCCTTCCTCAATGATTTCTCCTTCTAAACATTATGAGAAGGAGAGGAGGCCAACCTTCATATTCAGTGCTTCCTTGGATAAATGGTCTGCACTCATATTATTCTCCCTATAGACATGCCTAAAGTCATATAACCCATGAATTGAATTCATCGATAGTGTAGCATATATGTCGGATCCAAAGGATATCCGACAATAAATTTCACTACATAGATGTCATAAATCTGACGAAGTCTCCTTCATATAGGTCAGATAACCCACAAATTGATATCATTATCTTGCAGAATTATAAGCACGAAATCTTGGTGACATCAATATGTTGAGAAACAAATTTGATAGACTTATAAGCATGACATCATAGAGATATCATTATCTTGAAAAATATCAATAATTCCCTAGTATAACAATACATCACATAGTCTTGTAACACGAGATAGATATCAAGTGGTTCCATAGAAAATGCTTCAACCAATTTATCTCAAAATACAAACTATGTTTTTGACAAATTTTGTAGGTGTACCTTTGTTAATTTATTTTGTATCTTCACCAAAAAATTAAATACCCAGTTTATGGATCTCAAGATATATAATATAATCAATTACTAGTATTTTGTAACTTTTTTTCATGAAGAAAAATAGGTGTTCCTTGATATTCAATAGTGAATCAAAAGTAACTTGTACATAGTCCTCACAATAAGTCATTCTAGATGCGAGCGGAGATAAGTATCAAAAAGCTTTCCCAAGGGGAGGGGTAGAACCCACAATCCCAATATGACTGAAGTAGCAATACCACAAGGAGAACATAAGGATCCCAAATAGCTTATCTAAGTAGGAATCGAGGGTGGAGAAAACACAACCCTGGGGGATGAAAACAAAATCTATATCCCCATCTAAAACAAGAAATATGCTAATGTATCCCATACTCAAAAGAAACAAGAAAGAGTATGCCACATAAATTAAAAATCTCTTAAAAGAGATTTATCATTCCTTCCTCAATGAATTCTCCTTCTAAAAGTTCTAAGGAGAGGAGGCCAACCTTCATATTCAGTGCTTCTTTGGATAAATGTTCTGCACTCATATTGTGCTCCCTGTAGACATGCCTAAATTCATATAACCCATGAATTGAAGTCATCGATAGTGTGACATATATGTCGTATTTAATGGATATCCAACGACAAATTTCACTACATAGATGTCGGAAATTCGATGAAGTCTCCTTCATAGAGGTCGGATAACCCATGAATTTATATCATTATCTTGAGGACTTATAAGCATGGGTGTAGTTATACTAATACTAAGTATTTGAAAGTGTAGTTATAGTATTGTTGGGTCTTAGTGCCAAGGTAGTAGACTTTAGTTAGAAGTTGGATTAGTCCTTAGAAATACTCTATTCCTAGACTTCAAAGTTCTAACATAAAACCATATATCCCTTGGTAAAGTTTTAAGCCAATACCATTTTGTTACACACCCTAACTATGTAACTATGGTACTAATGCATGTGCTCCAATGCTTGAGATTTCATTCATCTAGGCTCTCTAACTCTACCATACGTGTGGTGAGAAGCTCTTCATCAGGTATAGAGTCATGTAGTGAAATGTTAAGTGATGGGACTAAGATCTCTTAGGGAAACATAACTTTAGCTCTATGTACCAATGAGTAGGTCATCATGGAGATATATAATCTCCACTGA
The DNA here is from genome assembly GCA_001517045.1 of Pseudotsuga menziesii. Lineage (NCBI taxonomy): Eukaryota > Viridiplantae > Streptophyta > Pinopsida > Pinales > Pinaceae > Pseudotsuga > Pseudotsuga menziesii. Next base: position 688,448 of record LPNX010430734.1, read on the forward strand.
TTGGGAGCTTTTAAATTATAATGAAATGTTTGTAATACCGTAGTGTAGGATATATCTTGGTGTGCCAATGGTCACCTAAAGAATTAACAGCATGTTTAAGGATGGATAGTAATGTAACATTTATGGCTTAATCCTACCAATTTTTTTTTATATAGTAGGGTGTGGAAAACTTATGTTTGATGTTATACTTATCTAGGAGTCCCTTTATTTATGTAGATATGAGCAAGCTTCCATTGTCAGCCACTAAGGTATAATGGACTATTAAATGATATATAATTTGGATTCTAATGAATTTCACAATAACATGTCCTATGAAACAACTAAGGGCCATCAAACATGACTAACACTAACAATTCAAGCAGCAAACACCATACCTATAGATTAATTAAGTAAATTGAAAATATGTTTTTTTATTTCTTGATTTTTTTATTTTTAATTATTGAAAACTTTGTTACTTTGGTCTATTAAAAACAATCATCAATCTTTTACTTCAAAAATTCACTAAAATTAATAAACTATTATTTTAAAATACATCAAAATTAATTTAAAGATGATATTTTTCGAATAATTAAAATTTTCTACATAATGCTATCATTAAACATTATCTTATTTGAAACATATTTGCTCATCTTTAAAAACTTCCTATAATAAAAACACCTAAAAGAATCTCCAAAAAACATTAAATCAAATTGCAATTAAAGTACCAATAAATTTTGAATACATAAACCTAAACACTTATTTTGCACTATTATAGTGTTTTATTAACCTCCTCGATCAACCATCTAGATTAATAGAATTAGAGCCTCTGCAATTATCAATCAACAAACAAAATTCCAGAATTGAAATGCAATAGAACTCTTTTGACTAACTTTTGGTATTGATGCCGATTTGGGAGTGGAACCCCTGCTAACAAAATGGAAAGACCTTGATAAGGGAAAGTACTATCAAGGACTCAACCTGAATTAATGAAGACAACAAAGACCAAAATTTGCTAGAAAGAAGGGTCCCTAGCTTCAACTGAGTGATTAATGAAGGACCTGTGGAGATCATAAGAACATTAAGGAAATGGAGTGAAGCCAATGAGCGGCCTCAAAGGAATGCAAAATCACTAGGCCATGTGGAAACCCAAGGGAAAACAAGGAAGCTGCAATTCAAATAACTTAGATTCCATTAATAATAACCCAACTAACAGTAATCTCAATGATTTCCACAAGACAATTTAATAGGTTGTTCGAGTCACAATCTCAACTGGTACACACCTCCATCAGATATTGTGATAGGAAATGGTCGCAGGAAGGATAAAATCAAGAGGAGATGGAAATGGTTACATGAAATTCCACTCTCATAAATTCCACCTCAATCTTGAGGTTTCCCAGATCTATTCCCTATGAAATTGCATCCTTAAGGTTGTTTTGTTGCACAACCTAGCAGGCTTTAGATTGCAACAAGGAAACCGATACTCACAATAGCAGGTTTGTGTTGTATTCACACTAGCAGACATAATCAATTATTACTATAAGTAACACACATTCACACTAGAAGAGACACTTATTTATGCCCAACAAAGACATAGTAATTCCCAACAATGACATTGTCACACTAGTAGAGACACTCAGATATTCCCAGGAGATACACTCAGTTTTGTGCAACAAAGACACAATCATTCCCAGTAGTGACACACAGTCACACTAGCAGAGATACTCAATTATGCCCAGCAGAGACACAATCATGCCCAGTATTTACACACAGTCACACTAGCCGAGACACTTCACGGCCAACAGAGAGAGGATGTTTTACTAGGAAACAATAATATTGACCTTGGTAAAATTAATAAAATGCTTCCACTCTATGTAACAACTCAACTAGGGTTACCATTTATTTTTGTTACTACTAAGAATATTATTCTATTGGGGCCATAATCCACTGTTTATTTTGGAACTTTGGGGATATTTATCAACGCTTATATTATAGGACCGAGGATTGTTTCCCCTTGGAAGTTTTTCTTATCAGTTCAAGGCATATTAAAAGATTCAGGAAATTTGATCTAGTGTTTTTATTTCATCTCACATATACATAATTCTCTACAAACAAACCCTCAAAACTCATACAATACTCAATGTATGGTCAGAAATAGCTTCCTACTACTAACTAGACTTCAACGGGACGAATATAATTCAAGAAGGTTACAAGGTTTATCTGTAAGTCCTTCAAGTGGCAGTCAGGAGTTCAATTCCCACGAAGGGAAAATTCCCCATAAAAAATAATAATTAATTATTGACATAAAAAAATTATGGGGATAATTTTAAATTCGCATAGAAAATTTTACTTACAGAAGACATTTTTGCAGTCAATGAACTCTTGAAACTAGTCACGATGTCCTGAAACCATCCACAGTGGGTCAATAAACCCGTGAAGGAAATCGACAGAGAAAAGAAGGCACCCGTGCATTCTTCCAAGTTTCAAGAATCAATCCAGCGAAGGAACCAACCGCAGAAGACAAATCTCAAGTCGTTGAATATCAACCCAAAGTAACGAATGACTTTGCGAGGGAACTCCAAAGTGTTGGACTATAAATTTTGTAACATGCAGGAGGGAACTTAGGTGCAGGTAAGTGAACAATGAAGGAAATGGTGTAGTTTTATATGTTTTTATAATTTAATTAATTATTTATTTAATTATTTATTTATTTAATTATTTGTTTTTTTTATTTGTTATTTGTTAATGTATTATGAACCTTGGGAAAGGTATTATGTATTATTTGTATTATTATGTTTATGTATTATCTGTTAATGTTTTTTATGCCTAGTATAGAAAAGGTGTTAATGAAACTCATATCCCACTAAAGGACAATGATCCAAATTTATATGGTGGTTGATGGACTAGTTCGCAAACTAGGACCATAGAAGCTTCATTTTTTGCCAAAGTCTATACATCCATATCTTGTGTGCAAAACCTCGTAATGGTACCCATATTCCACTCAAGGAAAAATGTACTTTATAGAGTTTTCTAGTGGTTATTTAATGGATATATCATGTCCCATAATACCTATAATATTAATTTATGCATTAAGGACATTATTCTCCTCCTATAATCATGGTCAAGGCCATAAGACCCGCCGAATATATGTACAAAAAATCCTAATGGAATCCCTATCCCAAATGTATGTAAGAGATTCCTTTTAGAGGGATCTATTGCAATTCCAGGCCTTGATTATTTCCCATGATCTCAAGAATATTTGTTTAGGGTATATGTATGTGGAGTTCTTCCCCATCCATGGTTAATGCCTTGAGATCATCCTTCATGCACAAAACATCGAAACAATACCAAGTCTCTCACTTGAAGGACAATGATCCCATATATGGGACATGTTATGTGGTTTATGGAATTGTTTATGGGTCTTAACCCTTAAAGGAATCATCTAGGGTCAAAGGGAATCAATCACCTCCCTTGATCATATCCAACTCCTCAGGACTATCTTGGGACTCATCTATAGTATGAAAAATCTCATAACGATGCCCATATTCCACATAGAGGCCACATATCACTCCTAGTCCGTCAAAAAGTTCCACATGTGACCACTTGTACACCCCATTCGTTATGATGAAAATCACAAGTAAAACTTTCAAGATACATGCATTATGATTAAGGATAGAAGATCACCTTGGAAATGTATGCACTTATATTAGTATTTTATTCTATGGTTAGAAATTATCTTGATATCATTTGTTCCTGTCTCACTGAAAATCAATTTGACAATACAAACACTTGTGACCCCCTCCCTTGTGTTTCGCGGTAATGATTCCTCTTTCGTTATTAATTTTCTCACAGAGTGGCCATGTCAATTCCATAAATTAGTAAGAATTGTTTCTTCATCCATAAACTTCCTTCCATGTTCATATGATCCCATGCCCCATTCCAAACTTTACAAGTTGTCGTTTTCATTCACGACATTTATTTGCCATTATTTATACAGTGATATGATTTAACAAATAATGATAATGATGATGATGATGTTTGATTCTAGAAACCCACCCATATCGTCAATGCATGCGCCTAGTCAAACCATTCCAAATTTCAGACAAAGCCGACACATATATAAAAAAATTCAACGTTGGCCCCACTTAGCACATTAATTAATCTATAGGTATGTTTTTTTATGCTCAAATTGTTAGTGTCAGTCATGATGATAATGATGATGACGACGATGATGATGATGATGATGATGATGATGATGACAATGATGATGTTTAGGGAAACCTGCTAAATTGTTTAGGATAACTTTTTATTCCTCATGGAAGCCCATTAATGCCTTCATGATCACAATGGACTTCATGAATCATAGTTTATAAAGAAATTATAGAAATAAATTATGGCTACTACAGTAAACAACAAACAATAAAAAATACATAATAATTCATATACGATGATCCATACGTACCATCTTGACGATTTCTATTATATTGCAACTTCCAAAGGTGAGTTGTCATTCTCTATGGTTTTAATGCAATCTCTTGCTTCCCATTGAATAGATTTTTTTTGCTTGTTCGTGTGATTCTTAGAGAGGAAGTGCCTATACTCATCAAACTCCTCCTTTCGTAAGCTTTTTGGGCGATGAGATTTGATCGTAGGACCACAAACTAGACATGCAATTTTTCCCTTTGTCTGAAGACCTACATATATATATGGAATATCTATGTCATTTATAATTATATATAAAATGAATGGAATATTTATAAAAAAAAATTGTGCATAGTACTATATTAACTAGTTCATAAATTTAAATGCAATTAAAGTGGAACTTAAAAATACAAACCACAAAAATGGGTTAACCCTGGGGCATCATGTATTGTCCATACAAGCATTGCATGGAATTGAAATCTCCTTTGTCATATTGGTCTAGATACGTCATACATACTGATTACATTCAATAACTTTTGTAGATCTTCTATAAGAGTTTTGATATATACATTCATATCTTTAACTTGGAACTTACCTGATTGATTTGAAGTACATATAAAATATATAATTATGAGAACCATTAATATATATAAACCATGCATAATAGTAAAATAATATATATATATATATATATATATATATATATGACATTAGGAAACAAAATACGACAAATGAGATGCCACAACTACATTAAAAATAAAACAGTTGTAGACACAATATACCTGGAACAATCATCGACAACATTATGTGCTCCCTCTTTATTGACAACCATGAAGGAATGTTATTGTTGATAACAAAAATAGACCACATAGTGTAAACGGATCTCATCTCTACAAATGGATTAAAACCATATGCTTCCAAATAAATCATAAGATTACGGGGTTCTTCTTTAAAGTGAGGCCACTTTTCCTACATATCTCTAAATGCAAAACCATCTGTAGGAATTCGAATAACGTCATATTGACTTTTGTTCCTTGCATGGTAATCCATAAATTGCACTATGTTTTTGCACCTGAACAGTCGTTGCAAACGTGGAATGATGGGAATATAACAAAGAACCTTGCAAGGAACATTTTTTGTTATTTGATATATTTGATATCTACTTATATGACATTCTATACATTATGTTGCAAATTCATGTTGATTATAATATATAACATGGTCATCGGGGCATGCATGAATTGCTTCATAATGCATTCCAATCTCTTTCATGATGGAAAATAAATCTCGATATGTATAAGGTAAAATATTTGATGGTGGTAACAATAATTCAGCTATCAAAAGCTACATCAAATTAAAATTAAAATAGAGTCAATATAATATATAAATAATATTAACGAAACACATTTCATCCGTATTAATTTGAATTATGAATTAACAATACAATTATTAGAGGAACAAAGATAACCTTTATCATGATCATATATATGTTATGGATTATTTTACATACCTTAAGATTCATGTGATTGATATGTTTGAAAGACAATTCATAACCTTCAATTTCATTATCAACAATATAGAAGAGAGAAGATTTGTGTTGGAGCCTTCATAAAGGGGTTCGTATGCCTTCTCAATAAGAGGTATATCGTGAACATCATCAAAGTCATCAATATTTTCATGATCATCGTCATCATCGTCATCCATTATAACATTAAATGAATCATGGATCAATGTATTTGTACCATCATCTTCAACTATGTTACCAATATGATCACCTTCTTCAATAGGATCATTAACTTGTTCTCCATTAAGCATAGTTCCATTTTCCTCCACTACTTGTTCTGAAAGTAATTCCTCTAGACGATATGTCGCAAGATGTATTTCCTTTATAATTACATGAATACATCAATAGATATAAGTTAATATAGGAAATATTAAAATAAACATACATTTATCAAAGAAAAAAATATAAAAACAACTTTATAATGCTAAACTTACAAATAGATGATATTCATTCCCCCCCTCAGCGTGTCCATGTTCCCTACAATGTTTTGTGGTTTTTGTGATCAAAATTCTTCTGATCTTAAATCCCTTGCGTTGACTACATGGACAATAACATTTCCAATACCCCTTTTTTTCGCTACATCCCACAGTCAGGCAATCAATTATTGATTTTATTCGTTTGGATCAGGAATATTACTATTTGACATTTTGTCACAAAAAGCTTGAATGAATACTATCAACAATCTTAAAAAATCAAGGTCCACACATCACTATTTCCACAAACGGTGGTTTGTCAAAGAATAAAATAATTTCTATTTGCAATAGAGTTATCTATCTTCTCGATCTCTTTAATTTAGGGCATCACTGCATCGATCCTACTTCTGCGCTACGTTATCAGTTCCATAGGTGTTCTTGGCATCGCTCATGCTTGCAGCTCTTTGTTTTCCTTCTTTAGATCAACAATTATATGCCCCAGTGACAGTATTATCACTTCGCTGAGATGGCCTACTCCAGTCACTGTCGATCATATATGCTTTTGTATTTTATCCAATAATTTATTCTTGCGTTGTCTACATCTGTGTCATCTCAGCTTTATCCTGCGTAATCTGTTCATGTGATTTGACTAGCTAGTCATACAAAATCTCCTATCGATCTCTAATTTCATGGCCTGCCACCTTTTGTAATTGTTCTAACATATGCATTAGAAGCTCATTGATTTCGAGATTAATCGCATCAAATTGCCGCATGGTTGCATCGACATTTTCATTGCATGTCATGAGTGCGTGGGGTGGAATCTAAACAAGCCACACCCTTTTTTTGGTACTTATCTCTACTTCCCTTTTCTACACATCAGTATGTGGTATGTTCTGCATAATTTCATTTGTCAAGGATTGCAGCAATCCCTTAAATTCATGAACGAATTCTGTCGATTATTGCTTTACCTCCACTTAGATTTGACTGGTCATCATGGTCATCATGGCCAATATCTGACTTACTTGATCCTCCACCATATTTGGTGCCTGCTTGCTTCTCTTAGCTCAAATATTCTCTTTGTCCTTCCTTCGTCCAATTTCCTTTCTATCTCTAAATCCATCGGAGTGGATGATGACTCTTCTTATGATTCTTCTTCTGAACCTTATGCTTTTTCTTGTTCTTTCTAGGCTAGGATAATGGGTGGTAATCCGGCTTCAGTATCCGACAACTCATAGACACTAACATGAACCTTCCATTCAACTATCCATTCATCAATGATGGCATCTAATTCATCATTTGTCAATTTGTAGGTAGTTGTGAGCCATTGGTGGTCCACATTGCACCTTTCTCGGATATGTATTGTGTGCATCCTAATTGCAAGTCATGACACCCATTCGTACTTTGTCACGGCTTCCTCGATGAGACGCAGAAATTTCCCTACTGCATTTTGAATCCCATCATAGTATAAGTAAAATTTAATACTACAGTCAACTTGTCGTGCCTTGACATTAAGTGCCCATAGGGTATGATACCTCACTCCTTTGCACATTCTAACTACCTCCACATCCATCCCTTGGTATAACTTGGGTTTCATATAACCCACAAGCGCAATCAATATCAACATCCACTAATAAGTGAATGGATGTTTTTTCTCCTATGCCATCATGGCATATTTCGTCAGCTAGTTGAACAAGAACAACGACCAGTGCATTTGAACCCCTTCTGTGCACTGCTCTCTGCAGGAAATGACTCATTATGTACATTGATGGGGTATGCTCTTCCTAGCAAGTTTCTCAGCCAGTAGTTTTGTTGCGATTCGGATGACCTTATCATTGATGGTCTTGATGACATATGCCTGCTTGGCCCTGATGACATCGTACTTCTTCTTGAGCCTCATAGCCAATCTTTTGTCATTGTCATTTTTTCATAAATACTACGATGGATTGGCTACTGCCATTAGCAGTTCAGTGATTTGGGAGATGAGCCCAACCATAACAGGGACTTTGATATCCAACCAAAGGTATCCATCATGGAAGCATGATAATAGCTGCTTCACACATACATTTACCTCCACCAAGCGGCCGAAAAGTGGCATATGGGTAATTGTCAATAGTCCCGATGGCTACAAATTCTTGGCCTGTTGCACCGACACCCTTGTGATTGGACCTCCTTCTCCTTGTTGATTTTTATTGAATGGTTATGTGGTGCATTCTGGATATGTCCAAATGTCATGGTCGTTGTAAGACAACTTTTGGAAATTTGGGACGATATTCATGGTGTCATGCACACCCTTCAGTGTCACCAACAACTTAATGATGTAGAAATGATTCTTCAAGATCCAAACTGGTGGTGTGCCTACCTGTTGGGGTGGTACATACTCGAGAATGTCATCAACCATAGGCCCTTTCTGTGCTGTCAAATATGATCCTCCTGTTCTTGATTACTCAACCTCTTCTTCTTCGTATGACTCCCTTGTTGTGCTCTGAGTCAATTTAATCCTTCTTTCTGGAGAATTGGTGAGATTTGTACCCCTCTTCTTCTTTGGAAATCTTGTTATAACTTCTTGGATTTATGGCATCTCTTCTATGGTTGTTGTACTCGGTGGCATAGATCCATGTGTACTACCACTTGAAATTATCTGGGCCATCGCTACTAAGCTATCTCTCTTGCACTCTGCACTACTCTCTTACACTTGCCTCGATGGTCACTTATGTTCTCAGCTGATAAAATAGTGCAAAAAAACCCTCCCCTGTCGGTTATTATAGTCTTGAGAGCTCTTGTGTGAATTATTTTTAACATCATGTCCAAATCCTCCAACGATCGACCAAATCTGTTGCTGATTCTACAAATCCAACAGTCTAATTCCTCATAAATAGACAGCTCATCCACTTGCATCGTCACCCATCGGGTTCAACTGCTGCATTTATTTCTTGATTTGATTGTGTCTCCCTTCATCGAATGTCATCGATCTCCCTTCTTACTTCGATTTGTGCTTCATTTCCTCTCTATCGTATGTCTTTCTTGTGATTGCCTTTATCCTTAGCTTACCTTAAGCATCTCATGTTTTTTTTCACACATATTTTTAGACATGGTGCCACACCTATTTATCCTGACATGGATTTATCCAACTTCCATTCATGAGCTTTGGTAGCAATGTGCCATCTAGCTACTATAACTGCACCGCACCTCCGTCGGTGATAAAATGAATCACGTAAGGACCTCACCAATTAATTTTGAGCTTACCTGGGTGCTTTGTGAACTTAATGTCATAGAGGAGAACCATATCTCCTTGCTAGAAGTACTTTACTTTGGTATGTCAATCATGCCATGCCTTTTGGCAATCATTTTCAACTTACTGGTGAAATCTGGTGATGAACCGATCTTCCTCAAGTTGTACCAACTATGTCAAGCGTTCTTTGAGCGCTCCTTCATCTCTCATGCCCGTCATTGATGCAATGCATAGGCTAGAAACAATGTACTCCATTTGCATCACCGCTTCTTATCCATAAACGATCTTGAATGACATTTTCCCCACCAATCGCTTGCATGTAGTTTGGTAAGCCCATAATATCACAAGAATTTTTAAATCCCATTCATACTAGTTCATGTTACAAACCTTTGTTAGTGCATGATCCAATACTTTATCAAACACCTTGACTGCACCATTCACTTACTAGTGATATGGTGTGCTCTTATTATGTTGGATTTGGAATTCCTTTGTCATCGCGCTAATCATCCGATTGACAAAGTGTCTCCCTTGATCACTCATTAGTACCTTGGGAAAACTGAACTGAGTAATGATGTTGTTGAATGGGAACCTTGCTACTGTCAAAGTGGTACAATCTGTCACTGGTGCTGCTTCCGCCCATCTAGTCAAGTAGTATGTCACAGTGATAATGTATCATGCACTAGTACTTTTTCCTAGAGGATTGATGGGTCCTACGAAATCCAATACCCACTTATCAAATGGTTGTAGCGTCACCTGAGGTACCAATGGAATCTCATCCCATTGAGATGGCTTTCCCATTCTTTGATAGACATCACAACTTTTTGTAAATTCTACAGCATAATTATGCATGGTTGGCCACCATAGTCCTGCTCAGAGTATCTTCCTGGTATTTTTGCGACCTCCATAATGTACCCCCACAGTTCCATCATGTGTATTCTTTCCTACTCATGCGTTAGAATATCAAACGCAAAATTTCATCTGGCCCCATTTTGTCACAGTTGTTCGGCAATTAGTTGAAAATCTACATCCCGAACAACCAATTGCTTCTTCTGACTAGTGGTGAAGTCCTCTAGATATTTCCCTATCGATAAGAACTAAATAATTTGTTCATAATGGCCATCTACCATGCCAAACTTAAATAACTTTGCATAAGGTAATCCATCATCGATGCTGCTTGGTTCTTCGCCTATCTGAATCCTTAATAAATGGTCGGGTCTTGCATTCAATCATCCCAGCTTCACATTAATATTGAAATCAAATTCTTGGAAGAGTAGCGACCATCGACAGATATTCCCCCCCAACACAGGCTTATGGACCAGGTAATTCAATGTTGAATGATTGATAAACATTTTGAATTGTCCTCCCAACACATAGAGGAAGAATTCTTGTAGTGCATATACCATTTTCAATCACTCTCATTCTATTATTGTGTAGTTCCTTTCCATAGATGACAACTTTCGGCTTGCGAAGCCGATTGGGTGGTCAATTGCTCCTTCTCCTGGATACGCCAAAATTACTCCTAATGCAACTGATGATGCATTGACATGGACATGAAATTCCTTCGTCCAATCTAGAAATACTAATATCGACTCTGTAACCATTTTATTTTTTAGAGTGTCGAGACTTCCTTGACATTCATGGATCCATTCAAACAATTTATCCATTGGTGATGTGATTGTTGTGTATCCCCTTATGAACTTCTGCTAATACCTCATATGGCCCAATGTCGTTCTGAGTTGTTTCACCATCCTTGTTGGGGGGAGATTAACAATTATCACAATTTTAGCAGGATCAACCAGCATACCTTCCTTGTAGACGATGTGTCCTAACAAAATTCCAAATGACATACAAAATATAAACTTCTATAGATTTAGAGAGATATGATGTTGTCGACATCTTTCCAACATCAGTCGCAGGTTTGAGATGTGGTATTTTACCAACCCATAAAAGTGCAATCATCTATATACACTGCCAAAAAATTTTGAATGAAATCTTTAAACACAACGACTACTATCCTTGAGAATATCGCAGGTGCATTCTTGAGGCCAAACGACATCACTGTGTACTGGAAACATCCCCATTCTGTCACAAAAGTGGCCTCGTGTTGATCTTCCTTCGTAATTTTTATCTGATGGTAGCCTAAAAAGCCATCTGTGAACGAATAGATCTCTTGTCCCTCGACTCCCGCCAGTACTTCGTCAGTAAATGGTGTTGGGAACGAATCATGGAGACATGCATCATTTAGTTTTCAGAGGTCAACACAAATATAGATTTCTCCCGTATTCTTATCTTGAATAACCATTGGACTAATCCATTCTGATTATTCCACGATTTTGATGATTCCAGTATCCAACGTCTTGTCGAGCTCAACCTTCACTCGCTCCTTGTATCATGAATTCAATAGATAAGGATGGTTCTTTACTGGCTTCACATTTGGCTTTAGCGAGATTTTCATATCTCCCAAGTCCCCTAAAATCTCTTTCATCTCAGAAAATTTAGTCAGGAATAAATCCTGGAACTCATGCATCAAATCAGTGATCTTCTCCATAGTGGCTTTGTCCCAATAATCTCCTACATTAGTGAACTTTGGGTCCTCTACCATCCCAATATTGACCTTTTGTATCTTAAGAGGTTGTTGGACTTTGTCGGTCGACAACTTCGATGATGTGATATCCTGACTTCCTTCGAATTCTGTGATATTAATAATCCTTGGATCATCCCCATTGTAAGGTTCTCCTATCACATTGTAACATTCAGTCATAAACTGCATTACTGGAGTCTCGTGTCATTATGTGGGAAATTCCACTGGAACTATTTCCACAATGACATTCTGAATTTGATGAAGTGCGTTATGTATTACTCTATCTGCATTCAAAAAACTAAAATTGTGACTAAAACATACGGTCAAGTCTTCCCATGTTGTAATCCCCCTTTGTATTTTTTCTGATATGTATCATTATCGTGACATTTCATCTAGCTTATGGACAAAATCATGCACCCATTCGTCCTTCAGTATTGGCACCCATGCAGTCTGACATGTGACTAGATAATCATTGGGATCATTCCTTCCATCATACTTCTCACCTTAGTGGTGCTATGTTTCCCCAAATAAAACTTCATCAGTCTGCAACATATTTTCCACCCGTCAATCGAGTTCTTACGTGTCACCCACCATCTTTCCAGAGTGGCCTTCAGTGCTTACTCTAGTGCCAACATTCGATGAGGTTCTAATAATTTGTCTTCAAACTCGTCGATAAAATCAATCAAGTTGGGTATCCCTTCATATGTTGGTAGCTCGATAACCTTCGTTGTGACCCAACACAACGAATCAATGATTCGCCCACATTTTCGAATCAATACTACATGTAGTGATTCTACCAATTCTCTACTGCATCCTCAGAATCTGATGATGCATAGCTAGTAATTCACCAACCCAGCTCCCCATCCATGGTGGGATGGGTGTAATCCTCTGAGATATTGTATGCATGATCCCATCCTACCATGACTTATTAAGTTTACTAGTTCAACGTATCTTCTACCTTCACTTGGATCCAAAGGTGCAATGATCTGCATATTGCAATTTTCAAAATTCATCACTCTCTTCTTGCAGTTGATAACCGTCAAATTGTCATTATCCCATCCAATTCCCAACAGAATAGGATATGAGCTACTTTCGTCAATTATTTAAATAACGTCTAAGTCTGCATAATTCTTCATCCCTTCTACTTCGACGAGTAAGTGTGGTACTTGTCCAATTGGCGACACTTTGGTCTGATTTGCTAGTCGCAATTGTACAGGGGACCAAACAAACTGTGGTTTCCCCATCCTTTCCCACGTTTTCTTTGTCAATATATTGACGTATGATCCTATATCCAAGATGACCGAATCCACATCATAGTCATTGATTTAGACATTCATTCTCATTTCCCTTCTGGATTTATTTTTATGCAAAGAGTTCACGGTATAGTCCTGATGCCATTTCTCTTGTCGGTATAGCAAACTTGTTATTTCAGCTAGTGCATCAAAATATTTTTCTAACGACAGAGAAATTTCTAAGAAATTTTGAAATGTTCCAACCTTCCACAAAAGTCATGCTACAAGTTTCAAATCAAAATTATGTGGCATTTCATAGATAGGTAACTTACCTGTATTCCTTTTTATGACATCTCTTGCATTGAAGAGCATTTCTTTCTCAGCATCAACATCAAATTGTACCTTGTTTCGAGCTACTAATAGGATCTATGGGATTATACCATCTCCCATTTTCACACCTCCTCGAGTTATGACTCCCACATATGCAAGTTGAGTATTGGTTTCTGCCCAAATTTCTCCTACATTTGGCCCTTAATTCTGATTTTGAGGCTGGTTTGCATTCTGGTTCTGGTTTTGTGGTGGTGGAACATTATTCGCTTTCCACTTCATGATCAGTTGTGGATAATATTCAACAATATAATCTATGATGGTACAATAAATAAATTGCAACTAAAGGTTTGGTCAATCTCAATGATAATGTCACAATACTCCATGATTATAGCATTGCATAGGTCCACTACCTCGCCCCATATGTCCTCCTTGACCGAAGCCTCCATTCTAACCTCCTCAAAATCCTCCTTGTGCTTGGTACTCTGGTTGATTGAACTATTGTTGCTGCTGATTAGGATGTGGTCGAGCATACTGAGGCTAAGCATACTATGGTTGTGGTTGATTATACTGCATCTGATTGTATAGTGGCTATGGTAGAGAAAACTGTGGTTGTTGTTGCACAAACTGATTTTGTTGTTGTGATTGTGGCCTTTCCATCAGTAAGCATTCTTCTCCCTTCATAAAATACATGTCCATTGTTCTTTCTTAAAGCAAGTTATATTCTCTACAATCCCTCTCTTCATTACCAAATGATTGACAGAAATTGAAAAACATATTCACCTACTTCGACGCCACCTTTTGGAAGTATACACATTCTTCATGTCGATTTCCTCTAGTTTTATAGATCCGACACCATGGAAACCCACATTGACTCAATGGATTAGGGGCTCCAGCCTGTAAGTAATCATAGAAGTCTGGACATTGATCCTTAGGATGTCCTTTTGTGCAAAATCTAGTACACCATACTTCTTCACGTATTTCCTTTCCCTTCTTGATATCCTGCAATTGAATAGCCAGATTTTCCAACTGCGCTTGGATCTGATTCATCCCAACCCCCATTTATCCAACTGGTAAATCCTCTAGCTCCATTGCAATTTCCAAATCCTTAGTTTGTGTTGCAATATTTTTTGCATCAATGGAATTTGGATATGTGGCACCAATGATGCGATGAACCATTCTTTGTATTTCATGTTGCTCATTCTGAAGCTAACCTTAGACATCAACGTCTTGAACAGTTGATCAAAATCCCATACCGAATCATTCATATATTGTTTGATTTCCTTCAACTCAATAATGTACTGTGACTCAAATTTGGGTTTTCGGAATTCCTCAGTTAGCCCAGTCCTAATTTGTATTAGTGTCTTCTAATGATGCCCTGTCAGCACTTGTATGAAGTTCATGTACCAATATAATGCGTGACCTCAAAAATTTGTTGCAAGTTTTCCCTTCTTAAAGTATTCATTTGTACTTGCTTCACGGTCCATACTACTTCACAGAGAAACCAATACTGCTTGAGATATTTAGTCCCTTTCCCATGGAACAAAGGTCATTTTACTTCGTCACCCGCCATCCTGGGCCTTCTTCCTGTATTTTTCGATCAAATACTATTAATCTTGTGGTGGAACACCGAAAATTCTTGTGATTATATGGTGTTTCTTCCTGAATGTGGCACAGTGCACAAAGGTGTAGGTATGTTGTTGCTTTGGGTTGGTCCTTCCTTGGGCTTAGGCGTAGCCTTGTCATCTCCTTCCTTGTTGTAGGGTCTCTTAGTCCCTTGTGATATTCTCTCCCAGTTTCTTTTTTCGATCGCACCAGGACTCTCCTCGATCCTTTACCTCTTCCCTTTCTAGAACCTTACCCCACTTCATAGAATACCACACTCTTCCTCGATTTCCCTCACATTCTCATCGTAACTCCCATCCATCTACCCCATATCATTCCATCCAACCCTCGTCTCTGCAATACCCGTAACCTCCGCACACCAGAGCTCCACTAGTAGGAGTTCATTTTCAATATACCCTTTTTTGCATATGATCATCTTAATCCATAGTTGTAACGATAATAGGAACCTTCTCCTAGGTCCATAGAAGAATTCCCTCCCTGCGTCACTATAGGATTTGACTATGTCGATATCAAAATCAATGTTATATCCCTCCAAAATGTTGTCGATCCACACTTCGACAACTCTTGATTCCTTGTTGTTGACCCTTTTCAGTTGTTGAATCAGTTCAAGGGTCTAGTAAGTATGTTTTCCTCCTTGGAAATTCCTTTTATAGAACGTAAGCTATGCCAACCACTCCTATAGGATTATCAGGAATTTGGAAAAGAAACTTTCATAAATATTAGAGTAGATATACATTCCCAACCACTCTCCTACTGACAATCTGGAGTTTTGGTTTTCTTCTGCTTCAAACTCTCAAGATTTTTGATCGAAACAATCTTGTATCTCCAGTTTTGTCGGGTGCCACAACATGTCCTCTTCTTCCTTGCACTAAGGTCCTGGCAATGGAACCATTTTTTGACACACTTCATTCTATAGGAGTTCACTCATTTTCAACACCCTTCAACATAATCTCCCTAAACACTAAACTAGATAGGTTTTACCGTATCCAGCAACACCTGTAAAGAAAATGTAGTCTCACCCGAGATGTTTGAGGGAGGGTTGCAAGAACCAAGTTTCTACAGTAAGGAAGAGGACTTGCGCACTTAGTGTCTTTCTATCGTAATGCAAATCATAGATCCATGAGGGGTCAACCTATCATCTATCTAAACTATCTACTAGTATCGCAACATTTCATTATTCAGATCACCTTAACAAATAGATCGACATGTAAGAACCCATTAACTACACAAAGACTTTGCATCATCAAATAAGAAGAACAACATAAATATATTTCATCATTCAAACAAAAATATCATCATATATAGATCGCATCAATCAAAAGAAAACAACATTGCATCATTAAGACAAAAATAACTTCCCATTATTCAGAAAAAAATAACATCGCATCATTACAGATTAAGACAGAGTTTCCATCAACAATCATTTCTTATTAACTTCGAAGGTCGAAATACATCCCAACATATATCCCTTAACCGAAATCATTGGACCAAAACTGTAGATTACAAAATAGTTTGCAAAAGACAAAGATATTAATCCTCATGCTCTTCTTAGTCAATCTCCGGATCTCTAGCACTACATTCCTAACTCTATTTATAGGCTTGCGTCTTATACAAAAAGGTCCACATAATTCTATTATCTAACTAAATTGGACCAAAATCCTAACTACTTGCAACTGAGCTGACCATGATTTTTCGGTAACTTCTCCTTGTGCAATCTTTCATGACACTTGTCAACATCTCCTTTGTCACAACTTGTGCACTTGATCTACCTACCAACACTTTGCATACTATCAATAGGCATCAGGAATGGTCGACGTTCCTTGCTCAAAGACAAGGATTGTCACTTGTTCCTTTTTTCCACTAGAAACCAGCATCAACCTTGGATGATTCCTTATGTCAAGATGCAAGGTTCATTACAGATCCTAGAAATGAGCTTCTAACAAGGAAAAATTCCTCCAAAAATTATTTTGGCATATGAACTTCAGTGATCTAGGAAAAATAACAATATTTTGGTGTAACAAGTCACTTTCTGTACTTTCCGCTAATTTGATGAAGTTGTTACCTTTGCAGGTCAATTGTCAGATGGATTGTCCTTAGACTACATCGACCCTTTCTTATTGACTACGACACAAAATTCCTTCATAGCTTTGCATAGAGTCTAAAGAAGATCAATGATTGTCCCAAAAATATCTATGTTTCTTTCATCATCCAGCTTCCAATTTTCTTCTACAATTTCGGTCATCCTGTCAAACAACATGCTGAACTCATCATTTTTCAAGCCCCCTATAGTGGTATATTTGATATATTTTTCCTTCTTCTTTCCCTTCTTCTCCATCTCACCATATTTTCACTTTCTCCCCACATTCGAGTCTGTTAAGGTGGACCTTGACCCTTGGTCATTGTCATGGTGTGAGATAGGTGGGTTCTCTTCACCTTACTTACCACTCTGGTGTGTGCTAGAGGTACCTTGATCTAGGTCATGCCCAAGTGCATGATGTGTTAGTTTTTTATCGAATAAGCTAGCATTATGATCTTAGGATCTTTTCATTGAGAGAATAACAAGTACAGCAATACAACATAAGCACATCACAAGAGACAAGAGACACAAAGAGTTTTCCTCGGGGAAACCATAAAGGAGAAAACCCCGCAACTTCCTTAGAGATAAAATCAGCACCAAAACAGTAAGAGATCTCCCAACAGCAATGGTCTTCTAGTCCCAGTATATTTCCTTCTCCACAAGTGCGCCTCACTTAAGAGAGTGAATGATGTGTGTCATAAATAGAGAGTCTCACTCTCTATTTATATTCTTTTGTTCACTTGAAGTGCTTTTTCACACGTAGGCTCAACCTAATATTACTTACCCGAGCCTACACCTTAATTAGTGTATAATAACTCGAGTGCCCCAAAACTGTGGGCACTTACCTAATGACTTGACATGACTTGTTTACATTATTAATCCTCCCGATCGGAACATCGGGGCATGACCACATGACCCAAATACATAATAGAAACATCCCGGAATAAACATCGGGTTACAATATATAAGATACATAGAAGAATACATTCTGAAGTGAAATATACATCAACACTCCCTCTTAACTAGGAAGGTATTCTTTCGACACAATTTTCAGCACTGGTCTTCTTCTCTGTATCAGCTGGATCATCTCGTCTTCAAGTCATCTTCGTCTTCAAGTCATCTTCACTAGATCTAGATCATCATAGAACATCATCATTGGATCTGGATCATCTCTCGATCTGGATCATCATCACTGGACTGGATCTAAATCATCACTCGATCTGGATCATCACTGCTGGATCATCATTACTGGATCTGGATCATCACTCGATCTGGATCAACACTGGTGCTATCTCATGATTCTACTCGTCATAGGAAGTTTTACAGAGCTAGTCCTTTTTCATACTGGATGTGTCATCTCAGAGCTAGTCCTCTTTCAAACTAAATGAGGCATCTACACAGAGCTAGTCCTTTTTCAAACTAGATGAGCCTTCCCAGAGCTAGTCCTTTTTCAAACTAGATGAGGCATCTACACAGAGCTAGTCCTTTTTCAAACTAGATGAGGCATCTACACAGAGCTAGTCCTTTTTCAAACTAGATGAGCCTTCCCAGAGCTAGTCCTTTTTCAAACTAGATGAGGCATCTTCAAAGCTGGTCCTTTTTCAAACCAGATGAGGCATCACAGAGATGGTCCTTTTTCAAACCAGATGTGGCATCTACTTCAGAGCTAGTCCTTTTTCAAACTAGATGAGTCATCTTCAGAGCTGGTCCTTTTTCAAACCAGATGAGGCATCACAGAGCTGGTCCTTTTTCAAACCAGATGTGGCATCTACTTCAGAGCTAGTCATTTTTCAAACTAGATGAGTCTTCACAGAGCCAGCCCTTTTTCATGCTGGATGTGGCATCCTGACAATGGAAGGAACCAATCCTCTCACCATGTCACTGCCCTTACATCCGACCATGGAAGGAACCAATCCTCTCACCATGTCGGAATGGCACTGCACTTATATCTGACCTGCTCGTCGGAATGGCCAACACTCACATCTGACATGGAAGGAACTTAATCCTTTAGCCATGAACAGAATGGTTCAGCCCTTACATTTGTCCTACTCGACAGAATGGCCATGAATCTTAGCACTCATATCAGTCATGGAAGGAAAAAATACTCTCACCATGACAGAATAGCTCAGCCCTTACATCTGACCATGGAAGGAACCAATCCTCTCACCATGTCAGAATGGCTATGGGTCCCATCACTGTCTCTGGGAGGAAGCCTCGATCTGGAGAACACCAAGTCTCTCTCTGAAGTACTCGAACTTTAGCCTAGCCAATGGCTTTGTCAATACATCAGCTATCTGTTCCTCCGTCGCAACATACAGGAGCTTCACTGCTCCTCTCTGCACCATATCCCTGATATAGTGATACTTGATCTCGATATGCTTCGACTTGTCATGAAACACTAGATTCTCTGACAACTTCACGCAACTATAGTTGTCACAATGTATACAAGTAGCATCCAACTGGAGATCAAATATATCACACAGTAGCTTCCATAGCCATACTGCCTCACAACTAGCTGAACAAGCTGCGACATACTCTGCTTCAGCTGTACTCAGTGCCACACAGGATTGCTTCTTGCTAAACCAAGAGATCACACCTGATCCCATACTGAAGCAACACCCTGAAGTACTCTTCCTATCGATGTCACTACCTACCCAATCTGAATCAACATAACCCTCCAGGTTAATCTTCTGATTCGCATCATACTTGAGCCCATAATCAAGTGTACCCTTCAGGTACCTCAGAATATGCTTTGCAGCAGTCAAGTGAACACTTCTTGGATCTGTCAAGTACTGGCTCAAGGCGTTCACAGCAAAGCAAATATCTGGTCTTGTGTTTTTCAGGTACATCAATGACCCAATCATCTGACGATACATCGTAGCATCAACCGACTCTGACGAAGCATCACTCAATAGCTTTAGGTTCGATGCCATAGGTGTAGCCATAGCCTTGCAGTCCATCATCCCAAACCTCTTTAGGATCTCTACTGCATACTTCCCTTGTCCAAGGAAGATCCCATCTGTACTCTGCCACACCTCCATACCTAGAAAGTAATGCATCATCCCCAAGTCCTTCATCTTGAACTCAACAACAAGATTTCTCTTCGTATCAGCAATCAACCCATCTGTACCTGTCACAAATAGATCATCTACGTATAGTAGAAGCATCACTGGGTTGCCATCTTCAACCTTGTAGTAAAGGTTGGAATCTACTTTACTTTCAGTAAATCCTAGAGTCATCAGTAATCTACCCATCCTGTCGTACCATGTCGAACCTTAGATCTTTTGTTGTCACTGCCTCTGAAGCGAAGCATCATACTCCCTCTGTCTTCTATGCTCTATGCACTGAAAACATTATGTATCGGAGTGACAAGTAGCTTCCTATGCTACTAATATTCTATGTGACCATCTAGTGTATAGACTTGCATCTTCAACCTTGTAGCAAAGGTTAAGATCTTCATCAATATCATCATGTATGTGTTTCAACTCTTACTGGATGCAAATGTCTCTTCGTAGTCTAGGCCTTCCTTTCGTGAAAAGCCTCATGCTATGAATCTTTCTTTGTATCCCACGATGTTTCCATCTACTACATGATGGAACTATGAACTTCTCTTTAGGTCTCGATACCGCTCCCTGACATCATTCTTCTTGAACTGGTCTTCCCTTTCTTCTTGGTAGCTGGAAGGTTCTGCATCAATGATGTCACTGCATTCGTCATATTATTCTTTGTCTTTGAACTGTCGTCACTTGTCCTTCGAAACAAGTCTTCATTATTCTTTGCTTGTAGGCGATTATGTATGCGGTCTTTCCTACAAGTCAAATGCAATTGTACGGTTAGAAACATTTCATAAAGAATATTTATGCTGGCAAACACTTATGCATAAATATATGATCATGCAACTACTTTAGCCAATACAACATTCATCCATATCTCACTGAAACTTTCTAGATGCCTTCCATCTCTACCAGGACAACATTGAGATTGTGCACTAATCCAATATGTCAGCAAAGAGGTTTCATTCTAGATAAGTAGCAATGGAGAATTGTATAGCACCATGAGCTACTTACCCATGGCATGTATATTAGTAGTATACTGTCATTAATGCAAACATCCTATCATGCATGATACATCAACCGAATATAAACAAATGCATAGAAAAACAATATAATGAAATGGCAATTGAATAATTATCTTTATTTGTTTCGTGGGTATACTCCTTCTTGAGTCTTCAGTTTCATCGTCTTCTTCATTCATGATAGCATCGTTTCTTATCCAAATGCTAAGGTGGATGAGAAGTTCTTCAAGAGTTGAGATCTTCATATTCCTCATTGATTGAGGGATCTTCTTTGGATGGTGAGAGTCGGATCTTCAAATGCTCCCATCTTATCTTCTCTTCTTATGGGTAGAGTTTCTTCTTCTTTCCAAAGTTTGCTGAAAGTAATCACTTCCTTCTCGAACACATTCCTTGAATGAATGAATTCCACGATCCTGGGAGGCCATTCAAGGTGGCCATCACCACTTCTGCATTCTTCACTTCTTATTTTACCACTTCAAGTTGTTCTTTGATTTGAGAGACTCTTATGACTGTATGGTCTCTGCATTCTGGATCTTCACATTCTTCAACTGGTTTCTTTAGGTCATATTCTGATTTTTGTTCTTCCCTAGCTTGAAATTCTGGAACAGCTTTGCTTGCAATAGGTAGTGCTATGTAATGCACATGTGCAAGCCTTCTGTGCCAAAGCTCATTTGGCTCTATTGTGTCATGGATCAAGGCTTGTTCTGGATGTCCCTTCAATTTGTACAAGCCTCCTTCTTGTTCTCTAATCACTACCGCATCATCGATAGTCTTTCCTTTTGGCCACATAATGACTTGACCATCTATGAATGCAACCCGCATTCCTTTTGCATCAATGCTGAAATGGAGAGAAGGTTCTTATTGAGTCCTGGAACAAACAATACTTCTTTCATTGTTAGAGACTTACCAGAGTCTAGCTTGTATGAAGATTCCCCACTACCTTTTATTGGATATTGGTAGTCATCTCCTAGTTTCACCTTGTGAGGTGATTCATGTTCTGACAGTCTTACAAAGGATTTCTTGAATCCCATCATATGTTTGGAATCCCTAGGGTCTATAAGCCAATCATCACTTCCATGAGTAATGTTACCTATGAGAGCTGATATCAGAACATATTCATCCTCGCTTGAAGAATCTTCACTTTAATATCTGGATCTCTTTCTATATGGTTCATCATCCTCTGCAGCATGAGCATGATGTCTTCTTTGGCCTCGTCTCCCTCTAAAACTGGAACCTCCATACTCATGTAGGTGTCCAATCCATTTTCTTCAGAGAGATCATATACTTCCAGGCTTGGAAGTTGTCAACTTCCCCAAGCTTGTCACCAAGCTGATGTGATATATCATATTGAAATGAGAACCTCAAATGGAAATAGCAAGGGATTAGATCTTACCAATTTGAGGTGTCCGTCCTTGTCCCGGAGTTCGTTGATCTAGGGTTTGTCGCAAAAACCCTAATTTTCAAAACTTGGAATCTTTCAGATCTTATTGGACAAACATATATATCTCTTCAAATGGAGCTGTCCAATGTACTCATTTTCTGAAAACAGTGGAGGGAAGCTCCCGAAACAGGAAGCCCTATTTTTCAATTTCTTCTGCAGAAATGCCTGTTACTGTTTCTATGATATCTCTAAAATTACTGCTCCTCTGTGTCTAAAATTTCTCACTGAGGTAAAATCACATGTCCCTGATATAACACCATAGTTTTCATCAGAATTTATTTCACCATTTGGGATTTATGATCCTTTTCCCAAGGTGACCTATTACAAGACTGTTCAGAACAGCGAAGTTGTACGGCCTGCCAAGTGTCACTGGTTCATCTTCTGAGTCTGATATTTGGACCACCGAAATTATAGTCCGTGAAATTTTTGGAAAATCTTTAGCAATTCCATTTGGACCTCTGTAGCTCAAGATATTGCAATTCTCCCCAGGTGTCTTGTTTATGGATGATTTCTGGAAGAGGATGGAACCCTAACTTGGAGAGATCATATCTCCCAATATGAGGCTGATTTTTGGAAACAGTGTTCATCGGGATTTTATCTTCGGCACCTGCAATTTTCATCTTTTTAGATGTCTCCAATATCATAATATAGCGATTTTACCAAAACTTAGCGGTTTTAGTATTTAGTGTTTCTCCTAGCTCAGGATCAAACTAGGGTTTGACTTTCCCGGAGTTTCACCCAACCAAATTTCTTGATCCAGGTCTCTAAAATTTGGTTTTGATGAGGAGAAAAATCCTATGCTGGTCTCACTCAAAAATTCCTCTTCTGTAGAAAGCCCTAATTTCCACATCGAAACTGAAAATGCTTGAAATTGAATTCCGCATTGACAGAAAGATGCACCCTTCAATGGAGAGTCATCCTAGCATACTTTTGCTGAAAATATGTGGAGGAAGATCCACAAAATAGGAATCCCTAGTTCCTGTAGCTGCACAATGTCTTCTTCTCAGGTTAGCTCTGATACCATGTTAGTTTTTTATCAAATAAGCTAGCATTATGATCTTAGGATCTTTTCACTGAGAGAATAACAAGTATAGCAATAAAACATAAGAACATCATAAGAGACAAGAGACACAAAGAGTTTTCCTCGGGGAAACCATAAAGGAGAAAACCCCGCAACTTCCTTAGAGATAAAATCAGCACCAAAACAGTAAGAGATCTCCCAACAACAGTGGTATTCTAGTCCCAGTATATTTCCTTCTCCACAAGTGTGCCTCACTTAAGAGAGTGAATGATGTGTGTCATAAATAGAGAGTCTCACTCTCTATTTATATTCTTTCATTCACTTGAAGTGCTTTTTCACACGTAGGCTCGACCTAATATTACTTACCCGAGCCTACACCTTAATTAGTGTATAATAACTCGAGTGCCCCAAAACTGTGGGGACTTACCTAATGACTTGACATGACTTGTTTACATTTTTAATCCTCCCAATCGGAACATCGGGGCATGACCACATGACCCAAATACATAATAGAAACATCCCGGAATAAACATCGGGTTACAATATATAAGATACATAGAAGAATACATTCCGAAGTTACATATACATCAACATGATGTGGACAACAGTCAACTAAATGAGTCAAGCACTGTTATGAAGAAAGCATAGAAAAATAGTAAGTAAAGAAATAAATACACTATATCGACAAAAAGTATGTGCACAGAAAATATGCAATAATTTGAACCAAATTATATATTACTTCTTCTCCATGAAGGTTGGTTGATTATTACAATAATGTACATGTTTATATAGGATGTTGAGACCCTTAGGTGACTACCCTTTACATTCAGTTCCAAGAATTTATAGTGGTTCAAAATTTCAATCATCACAGATTGTAGAAATAATAGATCAATTCTATGAGAAATGATGCTAAGAAGAAGCACAGGAAATAGATCTTGCTACTAAGAATTCTCGCAAGCATACACAGGAGAAATAGAGAGAAGAAAAGAGACTGAATCACATGAATGAAGAGATGAATATTGGTGTGTATCCTTCCATTAAATAATGATGAATAATAGTGTACATAAATAGTAGATCCCTCATAGGAAAATCGAATTGTATGGAAACAACTCATAAAGCTCAAAAAGGCTGACTAAGCAAAATATAGAAAACCCCCATATGTTGCTAAAGCACTTCCCAAATCTGTCAAGGAACCTTACGAGTTGGAAAAATCATGAGTGACTTGTCAAGGAGATGGAAAAAACATGCTAATCCTAGAAAATGGAGAAAAACTAATGGAGGATAGGTTTGAAACAAAAGCTGCCATTTTCCTAGTTTACTAGCTTTTATCTTATCCATGGAAAAGCATAATAAAGCAGAATCTGTTGTAAAGTGTTGTATACTAATTCTATATGATCAAAAGGTGGTCAAGATCAACCCAAAATTAGATATAAATAATTCCTAGGATATAGATGGCATGTATTGACTTTAAAGTGCAAGTGGATGCCAACTAATTAAGCTAGTGGCTGAATAATTAATCAAATAATGATTAATTATTTTATCCTAAGTTATGAGTAGGTTTAATATATTCCAACACCCCCCTGTAATTCTTACTTTACGATTATATGACAAAAAATATGGATGCATATAGGGCCCAACAACAAGGCTATGGTCACCCTTTAACAATTATTATGTCCAAAAAAGTGAGGAAAGAGGCAAAACCACATGGGGAAAATCCTCCCTCAAGATAGGACAAGGCACAAAATTTGAAATATGTCTTCAACATATCTTCATCTTGACTTTACTAAGCTGACTGAACTACTTCTGAATGAAGGATTTGTTGAAGAAATCATGAACTCCATGATCATGCGCTGGAGTATAGAACCTGCAAGAAGGAAGAGGAGAGACTCCTTGTATCTCATCAACTGATGAAGTAGGAGAATTATCTAAATTCTTCTTTCTGTTGTCAAACTCTGATATGCAAACATAATCTGAAATGAAAAGATATCTTTGTATACTCCTTCCCAAAGAGTACAAAAATTAAGACAATTTATTTCACACCCAATTCCCTGAATAGATGCAAAATTGTGATGTGAATCACATGTCAATCTTCCAATATGATGTAGCACATGTATAGATCTTCTATGAGGCTGATAAAACTCTGATATATTAGAAATATTAGCATATGGAATAGCAAGGACAAAGGCTTCAGTGACTCCATGAGGATATAGGGCTAGACTAGGAAAATTATGAGCAACTGGGCAAAACTGATAGGTGTAAAAATCTGAATGATGGATGGGCATGAGATATGAACCATAATTGTTTAGAATAGATCCAAACATGTTTAATATCAGTCCAAATATTACTAAGGACATGGATAACCATCCACTGAAAGATAGGAAATACTTCAAACCATGTAAGATAAATATCACTGCATAAGAGACCAATGAGGAATCAACTAGTGAGCTTGGGATTTGTATAGTCTTAGGCTTATTCATAGGTATGGTATATGGTATGGATGGTGGTATGATATGTGTATCAACCTACAAATATTCTTCTAAATCAGAATCCAAAGGATCACATATAAGCATATCAGTAGACTCATGGGAATACACTGGTAATGAATCCTCTGTATGAAAGGAGGAAAGAATGAGATGTTCACAATATTCAAGGAGGTTCTAAGTATTGATTCCAAGAACAAAGGAGGAGATTCTGAACCACATGATATCAAGTAAGGTAAGTGGTATGACACAAATAAGGCTTTATTTGGCTAAGCCAACATCCTGGAAATCACTGGGTTGCGCGCCATCAATGAGAGAGGTATGCACAAGGAGTGAAGAATCTAGCACATAGATATCAGAATCTAAGATAGGAGATTTAGAGAAAAATGAATGGGTTATAGCATCATGATCAAAAAAAATAGAAACTCCATAAGTTACTTCTTTTTCATCATTAGTATCACAAGAAGAAAAATCACCTTCAAGACACATAGAAAAAGATGGCTCTTCAATATTTGCTTCTTGATTGAAGGAGGAAGCATTCGAATCAAAGAGGGCAGCAGCAACATGAACTGTATGAGACACTTCTTCATCATTATCAACTTCATTAGAGAATGTAGAGGCCAATAAATCTTGAGATAGAGAACAAGAGGAGATGCTAGGTTCGCTCCATGCTTCATCTTCTATTTCCTGCAAACCAAAAGCTTTGTCCAAATTCTTCCAAAGCTCAAATGGATACTCAACAAAATATATGAGATGATATATATTTGGAGACATTCCCAAATGCATAATTCCATAAGCTCTATCACAATTATTTATCCAATCAATCTTCTCTTCATAAGACTCGGGTTCACTCAATGCACCAATGGAGAAATCAAAGAGACATTGCCTCTTCAAGTATGCGCTCATCTTTGGCTTCCAATCAGCATAGTTGAAAGGATATAGTAGAGGAAATTTTGAATCCATATAAAAGTTTTTTATATTCTCTAGGAGATACTCTCTGCAACCTGCAAAACAAACTAGGAGAAAATCTTGTAAGCTAGACAAGCTCTTCTTCAGAGAGGGATAGGAGACTAGATGCGCTCCTCAACTCTGTAGAACTTGATCAACCTTGCTACTATGTAGAAGATTGAAAGGTTGTGCTCCCTGTAGCTCTCATACTTGTAGAAATAAAATAGCAATGCTATGAGAAATGATTCTAAGAAGAAGCACAAGAAATAGATCTTGCTACTAAGAATTCTCACAAGCATACACAGGAAAAATAGAGAGAAGAAAAGAGACTAAATCACATGAATTCAGAGATGAATATTGGTGTGTATCCTTCCATTGAATAATGATGACTAATAGTGTATATAAATAGTACATCCCTCATAGGAAAATTGAATTGTATGGAAACAACTCATAAAACTCGAAAAGGTTGACTTACCAAAATATAGCAAACCCCCATAGGTGGCTAAAGCACTTCCCAAATCTATCAAGGACCTCACAAGTTGGAAAAATCAGGAGTGAGTTGTCAAGGAGATGGAAAAAACATCATAATCCTAGAAAATGGAGAAAAAATAAGCAAGAAAAGCAGAATAGGCAGAATAAAGAAGAATCTGTTGTAAAGTGTTGTATACTAATTCTAGATGGCCAAAATATGGTCAAGATCAACCCAGAATTAGAAATAAATCATTTATAGGATATAGATGGCATGTATTGATTTTAAGGTGCAAGTGGATGCCAACTAATTAAGCTAGTGGGTGAATAATTAATCAAATAATGATTACTTATTTTATCCTAAGTTATGAGTGGGTTTAATATATTCCAACGAAAACGACTAGAAGATAGAGAAATTCTGTCAATGTTCGATAGGTACTGTCGAATAGGCATGTAATGATGTTGTATGTCGAGCATGAAACCTGTCAAGGTTTTTCAAGGTTGGTTGTGTCAAGGTTTGGAATTGTCGAAGCCGATTTCAAAGCTGTCGAATTAGTCGAAGTAGTCAAAGTTTGACAACACGCCAACTATTGGTTGGATCATTCCTCCTTCCTTAATAAACAATGGTCTCCATTGTGTATTCATTCAGGTGAGGAAAATTGTTGGCTACTTCAATAGCAGAGTATCATTTTCCTTACATGGGGAGTTGTCCATCTTTATCCACTTGAAACAAGGGAATGGAGTTCGTCCTTGTATGGCGTATGTGCCGTCCCACAATGGTGTCACAAAGAAGAAGTTCCTAATCATCTGGATGGATTTCTTTGGGTTCTGGTTTCTGCAAGTTATTCTATTCTAATAATTATGCATGGTATGGTCGAAGTAGGTCTACATTAAATACTGGATGTAGGCCAAGGAAGGCAAGAATGTCGAGATGAAAATATTTTTCTCTAATCTACGTAAGGATACTGTATGGACCATATCACAAAGGTTTAAACTTTCTGTATGGACCAGTGAAGCTCTAATTCTTTATATGTAACCAAACCTGATCCCTAATTTGGAATGAATGAGGAATACGATGCTTGTCGTGTCGGGCCTTAGATTTGGAATTAGCTCGATTTCTTGTGGTTGCTTCTGGATGTTGTAGATTTTATCTCTGAACTTTAATGATTTCTTAACTTCTCATCCTTCAAATTCAGTTTCATTCAACTATGTCGATGAGCTGATCAAGTCAATAGGCATAGAGGGTTGAAATCCGTAACTAATCTCAAATGGACCCTTTCCTGTAGAACTGTGTTGAGCATGATTGTAGTTGTGTTGTATGTATGGAAGGTTGGCATCCCATTTTCGATGATGCTTGTGGTTGTACATGAGAAGAAGTTGTACTACCAAGTGATTTACAACTTCTGTATGCCCATTTTTCTACAAATGGAAGGTTGTCAACAAAGAAAGTCTCGTATCGAGCTATCGCCAAATATTTTTCCAAAAGGTGTTGAAAAATATAACATCTATGTTGGAAATAATTGTCGTTGGGAAGCCATAATGTTTCCAAACATTTTCAAAGAAGAGAAGTAGTTTGTTGTGCTATCATAGTCTTCTTGCATGGTATAAGTATATCCATCTTGGAAAATATGTCAACTACTACTAATATCTCATCATGTTGATGTTTGGTAGTAGGATATCCCACCAAGTAGTCCATAGAAATAGATTCCCATGGTCGACTAGGAACTAGAAGGGGTGTGTACAGTCCTTTTCATTGATTCGGCGGTTTAGCAATGGCACAAACCATGCATGAGTGAATGTACTTGTTGATGTCAAATTTAAGTGAAGGCCAGTAAACTACTTTTGGAGGATAACAAGTGTTTTTGCGACTCCAAAATGTCATGCAGTATAGTTGTAGTGAGCATCCCAAATGAGCTTATGTCGGTGCTCACCGGTCGGTACACAAAATTGTCCAATATTGTATAGCAAGGCATCCTTTAGGAAGTAGTAAGTAGTAGAGAACGTTTCAGCTTGAAGTTGTCGATAAATTACAGAGAAGTCATAGTATAGCAAATAAAATTGTGGCCAAGTTGTGGTGTCGTAAACCTGCATACTCATCATTGTATACATTAGATTAATGGGTGGTCGGCTAAGACAATTGGCTACGACATTGGATTTTTCTTTCTGATACTCAATTACCAACTGAAATTGTTGCAGGTAATTAATCCACTTGATTTGTCGAGTCATTTGTAGTTTCGACTGGGACGGAGAGAACTACAAAGTTTTATGGTTAGTGAGGATAACTATTTCCTTTCCAAGAATGTAGTGTCTCCATTGCTTAAGATCTTGCACAATGGCATACAATTCTTTTTCATACGTTGAATACCTTCTAACAGTTTTATTGAAAGTCTCTGAATGAAACGTGACTGGGTGACCCGAATGAGTGATCACTACATCGATAGCATAGTCTGATGCTCCCATATCAATATCAAAGGGTCTATGTAAATCAGGTAACACAAGTACTGGTGTAGTACAAGGCTTGTTTTTTAGTTGTTCAAAATCTAGTTGTTGTGCCAATGCCAATTTAAAGACAGTTTTCCCATTTCCTTTAGTCAATTGATTCAAAGTCCATGTGATATGACTGAATCCAAGCATGAATTGTCGATACAAATTATCCAAACTAAGAAAACCTCTTAGTTCATGAATGTTTTGAGGAATTGTCCAATATTTGAGGATCTGTACTTTTTCTAGGTCGACATGAATTCTTCTAGAGTCAATTACATACCCCAAATATTTGATGTTGGTCATCGGAAATGAGCATTTGTCCATGTTGAGATATAGTCGATGTTGTTGGAGAGTGTCGAAGACTTGTTGAAGCTGTATGACATGTTCTTCCCATGATCGACTAAAAATTAGGATATCGTCGAGATAGACAATGACACACTTTCTAATTAAAGGTCGTAGAAGGTCATCCATATATGTCATGAAGGTTGCAGGTGCATTGGTTAAGCCGAAAGGAATGACTAACTATTCAAACAATCATTCCTTGGTATTGAAACTTGTTTTCCATACATCAATGGAATCGATCAAAATTTGATGATATTCTGACTTAAGGTCTAGCTTCGTAAATAACTTATCACCTTTCAGACAGTCATTGAGTTCATCTATCCTTGGAAGAGGGTATATTTTCTTTACTGAAATTTTGTTGAGAGCCTGGTAGTCGATGTACATGTACCAAGTTTTGTATTTATTTGGAACTAGAACGACTAGACTTCCACTAGGAGAGGAGTTGGGACAGATACAACCTTTGTCAATCAAATCCTAGATTTTTTGGCGAATCTCTTCGTTCTTGATAATGGATCTTCTGTAAACAGATATGTTAGGTAATGAAGAGCCAGGAACAACTTCAATAGAGTGTTTTACCTGACAATGTATATGTACTATGTTCAATTATTGAAATATGTACCAGTATTCCTCAAGAATGTGGTCTTTCTGTTGTTGTTTTCGGTAGCTTCCCTAGTCGGTGAGTTGACTTGTTGCTACAGTATTTCTGGAATGTTGAGGCTTTATCATAATTACTGCAAACTTCTGAGCATGATTGGTAAGCTTCTCTGTTTGTTTAGCAGATATCATAGAAACTATTGATGTGGGTTGTCGCTCTGGTATGTCGTACCATTAATTCTGAATTTTGATAATCAACTTCATAGGTCGTGACTGATATGTTTTCCAAACAGGGGGTCAACTACGGAAATCGGTGCCATGTCACGAAGTACATCATCTTCAAAAGGCTTAATGAATTAGGTGAGTTTGCATTGCTGTGTGATTCTTAGTTCTTGTCCATCCTTCATCCAACCAATATTGTAAGGATGTGGATGTGGAGTGGTGACAAGACTTAATTTATTCACAAGATATTCAGAAATGAAGTTCTTCTGGCTACCATTATCCATAATCAGATGTAATGGGTTTTTCTAAACTCATATCCATGTATGGAATAGGTATTCTCATTCCTCCTCATTGACAATAGTCAAGGATGTCAGAGTGGTCGAGGTCAAAGCCAATAGGGTTGATGCATTTGGATCAAATTCTACCAAGGTTCTATCGGATAAGTCAAATGTTGACAATTTTTCCAAAACTTTCTTCCGAGCTTTGCATTCTGATGTATCATGCCATGTTGAATTGTGATAATCACACCATTTCCTGGTAGGTGCTTGTTTTTTGCGATCCTTATTTTATTTATGAAAGTTATTCTTGTGATGATCGGGATTTGGCGGAGTCGGCTGAGAAGAGTGCTTAAACTTGTCAAAGTTGGCTGGTGACTTCTTGTCAGATGTTTGACCTGTTGGCTTGTTCGTGAAACATGCTTTTCCTTTTTGTTTAGCATAAATCTTGCTGGCGTAATGAAATGCATCCTCAAGTGTACTAACAGTAAAAAAAACCATCTCTTACTGAATGTATGGGGATAATCCGCTGATGTACTTTAGGAAAAGAAATTTATCTTCTTCTTAGACTTCAAGTCTAGCCATGTATCAATATAACTTATCAATGTAACTCTGCATGAACTGGTCTTTCCATTTCCTTAGCTGATGCCACTTCTTATATTGTTGTTTAATATATTTGGGCATGTAGAACTCCCTTTAGACATATTTGAAAAATTTTTCCCATGTGTCTATGGGGCCGCCTTATTTTTCCATATTTGTCGATAATTTTTCCCACCAGCAGTGTCCAGAGGTTGACATCTTCAAGGATGCAATGGTGATTCTTTCTGCTTCGGAGAGTTGATTAACAGAATAGTATTATTCTAGTTGCTGAACCCAGTTTTAGATGGATTCTGCGTCAATATTTCCTTCAAGATTTGGCATGTCCATATTCATTTTCAATTTGAAGGGGTTAATTTTATCGAAGTGAGCTCGCATCAAGGATTCCCCAGATTTCGAAGCGAATTGCATGAGAATCTCTCTGAACTGGGTGAACATTTCAGTCTGTTGGAAAGCCAGTTCTTTTTCTATGAGTTGTTTTGTCTCATCAGTTACATGTCTATTGTCTACTTCTTTGCCATCTTTTCTGACGTTGAAGGAAGTGTCTTCTTTTGTTGCTGAGTTTGTGAGCGTGTTTGAATAGGAATAAGTTAAATAACTTCGATGGAAGTGCTTATGTAACTTAGGATCTGAACAAGATCAGCATCTACTACCAATGATCCAGGTTGTGCATAGGTGCATACTGGGGACAACAATCGACTAAATGAGTCAAGCACTGTTATGACAGAAGCATAGAAAAAGAACAAGTAAAGCAAGAAATACATTATATCGACAGAAAGTATGTGCATATACAATATGCAAGAATTTGAACCAATTTCTATATTACTTCATCTCCATGAAGGTTGGTTGATTGGTAAAATAATATACATGTTTATATATAATGTTGAGATGTTTGGGTGATTACCTGTTACGTTCAGTTACAAGAAGTTATAACGGTTCAGAAGTTCAACTGTCTCAAATGACTAGAAGACAGAGACATTATGTCGATGTTCGACATGTACCAAGAAGGAATGTCAAGATGTTGTATGTCGAGCATGAAACCTGAGGAGGTATTTCGAGGTCGATTGTATCAAGGTTTAGACTTTTCGAAGCCGATGTTGAACCTGTCGAAGTAGTCGAAGTGCTAAACTTTGTCAAATTTTGACAACATTCCAACTGTTGGTTGGATCATACCTTCCTATCATGATTCTTCCTCGACAGATAGCTGATCATATGAGATAGGTAATTTCCATTTGGTCAACCATTCCTGAACAATGGCCTCCCCTTCTTCTTTGGTCAAATTAAATTTTGATGTTAACCATTGATTCTCGGGGTCCTTCCTCACCTGAATATAAATATGTTGGGCCCCTATGGTAAATCTCAGAATACTTCAGTATTTTTCCACGATAGTAGCCTCCAACTGTGGGATTGTCACTACATTAGTGCATAGTCCTTCAACATGCATATAAAATTCCACATTATTGTCCAACTTCTTGCGACGTTAGCGAACCATAAATTTTTATACTGAGCCCCTCGACAAGGAACATTGACATCCATGCCTTGAAAATTTGGTGGTTCCTCCCATGAAAGAAAAGAGATAATAATCAACATCCAAGAATATGTAAACATATTACATCGATTAATAAGATAAAGTAATATTAACCTTGAAATATTTTAGTCCTTGCTGGTCCACAAAGATTAGTGTGAATTATTTCTAATGGATGAGAGGTTATATGTTCTTTGATTTTGAAGCTTGTTCTCATTTGTTTCCCATGAAAACAGTGTCTACAAACATGATTTGTGGTTTTATAATATTTGGAAGATTTCTTACAACTCCCTTCTGACTATTTTTTACAAGATTGTCAAAGTTCAAGTGCCCCATCCTTATATGCCATAGAAAACTTTCATCAATTTGGCTCATATAACATTGTTCTTCATTTTCTAGAATGTACACATTGCTTGGAGTTCTTACAACAGTCCCAACAAGTTTTCCTGAATCTTGTCTTTTGATTTCACATTTCTTGGAGTCGAATATACATATGTTTCCTTGATCACATGTTTGGATCACACTTAAAATATTTGGTTTTAAGTTCTTTACCAGCAAAACATTTTCATCTTTCATTTTGTCTCTAGCAACCACTATACCTTTCCCAATTATTTTGGAGGAAAAATTATCTCCAAAATTGACTTTTCCTTTTTTATTTATTTTTAGGCTTATAAATTTATTCGGGTCTCCTATCATTTGTTTTGAGAATCCACTGTCCACATGCCATAGATTGTTTTTTTTTTCTGTAGCACATAGAGCTAATGAACATTCCATGTTATCCTTCTTCTCTTTGTCTTGATATTTTTAGGTGTTATCCATAGGAATCACTAGTTTGCAATTCCTAGAAATGTGTCCTAGATTTCCACATGTGTAGCATTCTATACTATAACTCTGTAGAGGAGAAAAATAATTATAGCGTCTTCCTTCTGGATTGCTTCCAGTACCACTTTTCTTATAGAAGGAAGTTTGTGATGTAATTCCTTTCTCAATAGGAACCATTAGTTTACAATTTCTAGCCATTTGTCCAAAATTGTTACAAGTGTAACAATTTTCTAAAAAGAGTTGTTCATGTTTACTTATCACTGGTATTTTAGGCATCATATCTGCTCTTTGTAAGAGAGAAGTAGATTGCTTACTTTATTCCCTCTTAATTTGTCTCATGAGTATAGCATCATAGCTTCTTTTATTTTCGTCTTGATTTGTACAAGAAGAATATCCTGGTTTCTTTTCTTTGTCAAATCCTAATCCAAATTTATCGCTTGATCGTCTTTAGACACTTAGGATTTCATTTAAAGTCCTTGAGTTGTTTTCAAGCTTTGATTTGAAATATTCTTCACCCAGTTTCTTTCTCAGGTGCATAATATCTTCTTCAAGTCTTTCAGATTCTTGTATTCTCTTTTGAGTTGTTGTTCTAGATTTTTTTCAGCCCTTTCAACTTCTAGAACCTAATTTTTTAAGTCAATAATCATTCTTTCTGCATCATTGTTTTTCTCTTCAAATTCTATCATGTGGATTTTTTTATTTTGTACATCCTTTTATACTTTTGTAACTCTCCATTAGCATTTATAAGTTCAGCTTCAAGATCTACCACATCTTCTATTTCTTCTTCAAGGATTTATCTTTTGAAACCCATGAATAGGACTTCATCATCTTCATTGTCTTCTTTGGAATAAAGTTTTTTCTTATTTTTCTAAAACTTCTTCTTGTATATGGTATTATTCTTTTGATATTTATTATGATAGCAAGGTTCTTCATCATCACTATCATCTTGTTTTGGGTAAGGACACTTTCTGTAAAAATGTCCAATCCTTCCACAGTTAAAACATTTCAAGGGTAGCTTCCCTTTGTACTTGTCAGTGCATCTCTCAAGTTTCTTGATGAAGAGAGCTTCCTCATCATCTAGTTCCTCAAATTGGATCTTGGATACGGATTTAAAAGATTATTCTTTCTTTGATGATTTATTTTTTCTTATTCTCATATCATAGGAAATAAATATCCCATGTAGTTCATCTATTTTCATAAGTTTAATATCATCTCGTTATCCTAAAGAAAACACCTTTGAGTCATACTTAGTAGGGTTCTTAGTACCTTGTTGACTACGTATTTATCTTTTATTTCTCCTCCAATGCCTCTAATGGAATTAACAATTTCATCTACTCTTGGAAGATATTCTGCAATATTCTCTTCCTCTTTCATTTTTAGGTTTTCAAACTATCCTTTGTAGGTCTAAAGTTTGGATTCCATAACTTTGGGAACTCCTTCATAGACACATTTTAGTTTTTCCCAGGCATGTTTGGATTTTTTGCATTTCATGAATTTTACAAATACTCAATGTGTTAACCCACTCAAAATTGCATTCAGAGCTTTTGCATTGGCCTCATATTGGCTTAGTTCTCCTTCGTCTATAGGTACGTCTTTTGGTACTTCATATTCTATTTCAAAATACCTCCAAACTTTGTATCCAAGAGACATCGGATGGAACTTCATTATTACACTCTAGTATGCATAATTATCTCCAGTAAATAAAGGAGTCTATTGGTGTCTAACCCTTGTTGATCCATAGTGTTTTTTTAATAGGATCTTCCTTCCAGTGGTTTAGACTCTAGTGAAGGATCCCGCTCTGATACCAATTGTTGGAATATCGGACAATACTGAGAGGGGGGCAAATCATTATTGATAGTTTTTAATAATTAAAACCACTTTTAGTTTACTTTTTAACACACATGATCAACAAAAGAAGACATAACACAAATTTATCGTGGAAGCCCAATTGGGTAAACCACCAATACTTCCTATTACTGCAAAATTATATTTACAAATAGTTTTTTCTTGCTAATACAGACAAGGATGGTACTACACCCTATTTACCAGCAACTACTGGAAGGAGGCTATGACCCCTGTTTTATCAACTACTATTGAAAGGATGCTATGATAGCATGTTTACTAGCTACAACTAGAAGGAGGATACGACCCCCTTACAGGCCTGTTATCTACCCTAGTGCCTCCCAACCTCCCTTATATGATAATTTGATCTCTGACTATTCTACCTCAATCAATTTGGCAATTGAATGTCCAAAGACACCTATCTGAAGGTTTAAATAATTGTTTATATACCCTCAAACATATCTCTTCATTTAGCAGTCACATATCTTCATCGTGACTCTTCACAGACAAATAAACTAATTCAAAATTACTTCTATGTTTGTTGTTTTTAACTCTATTTAATTTATCAATCTCGACCTTTCGCAATTTCTTTTCCACAACAAACTCCCTGCAACAGATATTTCTGCACTCAGCTTTTCGAACCAACCTTTCCGTAATTGCAGGTTGCGGATTGCGGATGTGCACTTTGACTCTTCTCGAAAATTGCTTCCGTAGTTATCTTTTTGCAATCGAAAACTTCTTCCTTCCGCAATTGCGTATTGTGGATTATAGGTATGCATTTTGAATTTTCTCAAAAATTTCTTCCGCAATTATCTTCCAGCAACAATCTTTCTGCAATCGGAAACTTCTTCCTTCTGCGATGCGGATTGCGGATTGCAGATGTGACTCCCAACTTTTTTGAAATGGGATTCTACAAATACCTTTCCACAACTCCTATGAACCATCGATATTTTACTTTGCATATTATTTCCTTCCATTGTTTCCTTCCATGCACATTTACTTTGCATATTATTTCTTGGGTGTCGATTTATTTTCTTGATATGATATTAGCCATCTAACCTCTTCTAAATAAGATGACTGCAACTCCATGACTCTGTGTTGATTGATGAATCAATCTCAACCGGACTTTGTCTGACTTGATCCCCTAGCTGGATCCTCTCATGTGTCCTTCCATCCTTACCACATATGCCCTCACTTATTCCTTTTTCATTACTGAACTCTTTTAACATCAATGACAATTCCATCCAACATTTGGCGGAGCCGGCTAAGAAGGGTACTTAAACTTGTCAGAGTCGTATGGTGACTTCTTGCCATATGTTCGACCTGTTGGCTTGTTCGTGAAACGTGATTTTCCTTTTTGTTTAGCTTCAAGCCTGCTGGCATAATGAAATGCATCTGCAAGTGTACTAAAGTTCAAAAAATCCATCTCTTGCTGAATGTACATGGATAATCCAATGACGTACTTTAGGACAAACAAATTCTCTTCTTCTTGGATGCCATGTCTAGCCATGAGTCGATAGAACTCGTTGGTGTAACTTTGCATGGACTAGTCTTTCCATTTCCTTAGCTAGTGCCACTTCTTATACTATTGTTCAAGATATTTGGGCAAGTAGAACTCCTTTCATACATATTTTGAAAATTTTTACTGATGTGTCTATGGGGTAGCCTTATTTTTCAATATTTGTCAATAATTTTTTCCACTAGCAGCGTACATAGGTTGAATCTTCAAGGACACAATGGTGAACCTTTCTACTTCGGAGAGTTGATTCACATAGTAGTATGATTCTAGTTGTTGAACCCAATTGTCGACGGATTCTACATCAATATTTCCTTCAAGATTTGGTATGTACATATTCATTTTCACTTTGAAGGGGTTGATTTGATCAAAGTGAGGTTGCATCGAGGATTTCCCAAATTTCAAAGTGAATCGCATGAGAATCTTGTTGAACTGGGCAAACATTTCGGTCCGCTGCTGACTCAATGCTATTTCTATGAGTTGTTCTATCTCGTGAGTTGCATGTCTATTGTCTACTTCTTTGGCCATCTTTTTTGAAGTTGAAGGAAGTGTCTTCTTGTGTTGTTGAGTTTGCGAGCGTGTTTGAATAGGAATAAGTTAAATCAATTTGATGGAAGTGTTGATGTAACTTAGGCTCTAAACAAGATCAAGCTTTGATACCAATGATCCAGGTTGTTCCTAGGTGCATGTTGGGGACAACAATTGACTGAATGAGTTGATCATTATTATGGAGGAAGCATAGAAAAAGAACAAGTAAAGAATGAAATACACTATATCAATAGAAAGTATGTGCACTCACAATATGCAATAATTCTAACCAAATTCTATATTACTTCTTCTCCATGAAGGTTGGTTGATTGTTACAATAATGTACATGTTTATATAGAATGCTGAGATGCTTGGGTGATTACCCATTACGTTCAATTACAATAAGTTATAACAGTTTGAAATTTCAACCATCGCATATGACTGGAAGACAGAGACATTATGTTGATGTTCGACAGGTGCCGACCAGGCATGTCAAGATGGTGTATGTCGAACGTGAATCCTGTCAAGTTTTGTTGAGGTCGGTTGTGTTGAGGTTCGGATTTGTCGAAATCAATGTTGAACTTGTCGAAGCAGTCGAAGTAGTCAAAGTAGACAAAGTTCTAGACTTTGTCGAAGTTTGAAAACATGCCAACTACTGGTTGGATCATACCTTCATATCATGATTCTTCCTCGATAGATAGTTGATCATCCAAGATAGGTACTTTCCATTTGGTCGACGATTCTTGAACAATGGCATCCCCTTCTTCTTCGATCTTTTGATGTTAACCATTGCTTCTCGGGGTCCTTCCTCACATGAAGATAAATATGTTGGGCCCCCACAGTAAATCTCAGAATACTTCAGTATTTTACCACAATAGTAGCCTCCAACAGTGGGACTGTCACTACATTAGTGGATAGTCCTTCAACATGCATATAAAATTCCACATTATAGTCCAACTTCCTGCAACGTTATTAGTGAACCATAAATTCTTATACCGATCCCCTCGATAAGGGATGTTGACATCCATGCCTTGAAAATTTGGTGGTTCCTCCCATGTTGTTAGAATTATTTTATTCTTGCAGCGATTGGTGTTATCTCCTTTTAAACTGTGAATTTCTTTGATTATTTGCCAGCTTCAAGTTTTCTCTCATTGATTAATGCATAAAATTTTCAAGTTTGGAAAGAAAAGAAAAGAAAAAGGATTTTTATCGAGTTTCAGCTAAAAATGATTTCTAATTCAATTGTTGGTCGGCATATTGGGAATTATGTTCTTTGGAAAAGAATTTATAAACTTGGGTTAAGATGGGTTAAGACTATTTTATTGGAAGAAATATTTATGGGATTGAAGTTGTCTTAAGGTTTATTTTATAAAAAAGTTAAATTTATATGCCTAAGCTGAAGTTTATTTTGTTTAAAAGATTGGGTCGGCATATTGGGAATTATGTTCTCCGGCAAAGAATTTATAAACTTGGGTTAAGATGGGTTACGACTATTTTATTGGAAAAAATATTTACGGGCTTGAAGTTGTCTTAAGGTTTATTTTATAAAAAAATTATATTTATATGCCTAAGCTAAAGTTTATTTTGTTTAAAAGATTGGGCCAGGCCCAAATCTTGGCACTGAGAGCCACCAAATCAAAATTATCCCTCAAATCCAAGCACCAAGTCGTTTGGAGCCACACACACTAATCCTAGTCCTTCATCAAACTCAAAGCATTGATCACAAAGAGTGTGTTGCAGCTGCAACATTTTTCCCAAATTCCAAAAAATTTGGCACCCTCCTTTTGTTTGGATTAGTTCTTTTTCCTTGAGTTAATTCAATGATTTTCCAGAAAGAATTTCTAAGTGTTGGGATTGATCTACCAATTGTTTTGATTCCTCCTCTGATGCTTGAAGCAATCTAATGTTTGATCAGACTTTATCGCTGCCTTTGGATGCATTTTTAGCTTGTTCGAATCAGAAATTTGTTTGGTTAAAGCTTTCGTCGTTGCAGCAAAATAGCGAGTCTTGACTTCGAATTTTATTTCCGATACGTTGGTTTTAATCGGCTGAATCTATGGCTGAATCGGAAGGTATTTGCTTTCCCTCCTGCCGTTACGGATGGATAATCGGTATTGACTTCGACTTCCTTTCCGATTTGTTTGTTTTCACATCGGCTGCTTTTGTGTTTATGAATTCGACTTCCTCCAATTTGTTTGTTCTTAGCTTTGTGTCCATTAACTGTGAGACCGTTCTAACTCTTTGAACCTATGTTCTTGTATGAATGTTCTCCGGTTTATTTTATGAATATTTCCACTATGAGTAATGAATGTTGTTCATAAACAATTGGCTATCTAGTTGTTCAAATATCTTTTAATGTTCATGCGTTTTGGAAGAAGTATCAGCTATCTATGATTTTTCATAATGCATGTACAAATTACATTACTCATTAATGAATGATAACTTTGCTCCCTAGGGATAGGTTAGGTAGTTAGTTGTAATTTCTTGCTGTGTGTGATTTAGATGCGAGAGAGTTTAAGATGAGAGGTAAGAACTTGTGCATCACATTGTGACCGCTCCTCATATTCTACGTCAATCTGCATGTTAAATAGGCACTTTCATATCATACTTAAGTCAAAAAATACAAAAATATACATGGTGGACCGAGCCGCAACCAGTAAAACCTTTTGTTTTTGTTACTTGACCTACGATAGTCGGATCGCAAATTGGACGGATTCCCTACACCAAATAGTCATGGGCTAGTTGGGAACGTTGACTGGGGAGAATCCCTTTCTGTTGTTGCCTGTGAATTTCCAGGCCTCAATAGTTTTGGCGCTAGAAGGAGGGCTGCCAGTGCATGGCTAGCCGTGGAAACTTAATTTCCTGAGATTACCCTACCAGCAGATATCTGGGAGCTTTCAACCTGATCAAAGTGGACTTACCAATTTTCTCTACCATTGAAGCAGGTAAAACTGGTTTCATCCTACATTGTTTTTTGCTCAGACTCTTGTTCTTATACCTGTGCCTATGGCTGGCATAAATGTAAATCATCCCAACCCTCTACCGGCATGGAGAGCTAGATCATCTTTGAACCTCACGCCTCCTTTGCATGACCTACCTTAAGCCTTTAACAAGCTGTTGCCTAAGTTTGACCCCGAGGAAAGGACTGATGTAGATGACCACCTACAAAGCTTTTATTTAGCATTAGAAGGGCTAAGGGTTGGGGAGTATGAAGATGTGGTCTGTAGACTGTTCCCACACACCCTAAAAGGAGCAGCAGCATCCTGGTATTTCGGCTTGCCTACAAACTCTATGCCTAATTGGGACATCTTCGAAAGGGTTTTCAGAAGTAAATACACAGCCCAAAAAACACATGCCTCATTGATGAAGGGTCTTGGTTTGTTAAGAAAAGAGAAGAACGAGAAGGTACATAGTTTCACTCAAAGATTTTCAATATACCTAAAGAACTTTTCTGAAGCTGACAGCCCCTCAGACAAGGTCTTAATTGAATATTATACCTCAGCCCTAGGACCTGAGCTGGCCATGTTTGCCAAGATGAAATCCAAACCTACATTGGTAGAGACTTATGAAGAGGCAGAAAGGGTAGAGGCTGAAAGGGAAAGTGTAGAAGATTATCCTGATTTACCTAGAGAGAAAACTACAAATAGAAGAGCTTTATTGTTGTCTAAACCTAAAGATGAACAATCACATGATTATCAGGGAATGATGACAATGCTTCAGAAGCTATCTTACCGAATAATAGATCTGGAGAGAGAAAAGGAAGTTCAGAAAACTTATAAACCCCACTACCAAAAAAGGGAGCATAACAACCAATGGCAAGTCCCTCCACCAAATTTAGCATCAATGAACATAACAGAAATAGGGGGGGATAATTTCTGTACTTTTCACCAACAACCTCACTCTGAAAGTAAGTGCCCTCAATGGCTGAATTCAATGTCATTGGTGATGAATAAGTTGTTGAACTCTAAATTGACTAAAGACAGTGATGAAGAAGGAGGAAAAAAACAGACCATAGAGAAACAAGGTGAGGATACCATGTTTTCATTGGATGGTGTCTCGCTTTTTGACACTGAAGAGAACACTCTCAAATCTCAATACACACCTACAGAAACAAAAGATAAGAACCTAACAATTAAGGACAATGCAATAATTTTGAAGATTAAAAAACTGCAGGAGAATGTCAAGAGACAGGTAGAAGTGAATGTTGAAGACAAAACACTTGAAGCCACTACCCTCAACCAGGAGGCAGAGCCGAGCAATGAGACTGTCAAACCTATGGAAGATGTTGAGGAAGGAAGCGCTAAAAAAGTTAAGGAAGTTAAAGAGGATATACCCACCGAAAACCAACCTGTGGAAGAAAAAGTCGAATCAACTGGGGAAAGGAAAACTAGCACCCCACCTTTCCTTTTAACTCTGGAAATTTTGAACCATAAGGTGCATAATTGTCTGGTGGACTCTAGATCATCGGTGAATGTTATGCCTCTTGCAATCTGCAAAAAAATTAATGGGCAGCCAAAACCTACTGATTGGGACGTCACTCAACTAGAAAAGACTAGTGTCAAAGTAGTGGGGGAGATGAAGAATGTTTTGATTCGATTGTCTGCAAATAAAAAGATATGTCAATACCTTAACATTGTAGTAGCAGACATACCTGATGGCTATGGATTGATTTTGAATCGAGATTGGTCAGCTCGACTAGATGGGTACTTTGCTTCAGACTGGTCACACTTGTGGTTGCCTCAAAAGGGTAGCACAAACCTGATTAAGATTTTAAGAGAGACCTACATGAAGCACAATGTCACTGGACTGGAAGAGGGTAATGAATCTGCTAATTCTATCCTGGGAAATTATCTAACTGAGCTTAAGCTAAGACATCAGACCTCAAGAAAGACCAGTTCTATGATTGACACTCAGCCTGAGCTCCTTCAACTTCCTCAGGCTGAAAAGGATGACTGTAGGATAGTAGACATGTGCTCAATTTCAAAAATAGCACAGCTAGACCATGGTTAGATAGCTCATGTCTATAATCCAACCCACCCCTTAACTTCCCAGGATTAAAGATTTTCAGGAGTGGGCAAAATTTTTCTTTTCTTTTGCTTTGTACATTAATAAATCGATGTTGTTTTCTTCAATGATTGATGCCTTTTCTTTGTGTATTGCTTTGATGTTGTTTTCTTTATTTTTACTGCTTTGTTAGTAGTCCTTTTGGTTTTGAATAAAGAGGCAAACTTTTGGTTACAATGGAAACATCAGGGTTCTTAACTAACTGAAATCTTGAGCAAAAGACTGTGCTTTTAAAGTATAGAATGTCTTCTAGTTGCAATGTTCCTAACTGGCCATGCATTCATTAAAGTCCTACTTAACCCCTGTAAATAACTCAGAAGTAAAAAGGGTCTGGAATACTATTTCGAGGCTCCATCCATTTCACATCCTAAATGTCCAAGGGGGTGACAGCAAAAGACCCACGGAAAGGAAGCAGGGTAAACGGTATATCATATATAAATGATCCCATGCAATGATTTCAGAAAATTTAAAAGCTATCAAGAGTCAAAAATCCTTAAAAAGAAACAATACATATCAAAGCAAAGCTTAAAAAGCATGAATCTCAAAATTGCCAAAGTTCCTATCCATCCGTGAGATGAAAAACCAATTCTTCTCTCACACAAAAGGACACTATGGATAGAGGAGCCTGAATAAAATTCAGAAAGAAAGG
Organism: Pseudotsuga menziesii; assembly: GCA_001517045.1. NCBI lineage: Eukaryota > Viridiplantae > Streptophyta > Pinopsida > Pinales > Pinaceae > Pseudotsuga > Pseudotsuga menziesii. The sequence goes on from LPNX010430734.1 coordinate 732,788, forward strand.
CAGATGGAGGACTCAAAAGAACTAAAAGTTCAATTAGCACAAAAGTGCAGTTGGCATGGGAATGAGGAACAAAAGGATAGTGTTGTTTACTATCTGTTACAATCCTGTGGTGTCAAAGCTAGAAACTACCTAAGGATGGGAAAAATAAATCTCACTTATCAGGCCTCAAAAGAGTTATTCAGACTTGCAATATTTCTGATGTTACCATTCCCCAAAGAATGAACTTCTTCTTAATGATCTAAATGCATGATTTGGCCTTCTTAGGGATACAAACATCTAGAATATTTCAGCTTTCATCTAGACGGTATTGAACTAGGAAAGAGTTAATTCAGAAATCTGGGGTTCACCAGGTAGTCGCCAATTGTTGCAGCTGCAACATTTTTCCCAAATTCCAAAAAATTTGGGACCCTCCTTTTGTTTGGATTAGTTCTTTTTCCTTGAGTTAATTCAATGATTTTCCAGAAAGAATTTCTAAGTGTTGGGATTGATCTACCAATTGTTTTGATTCCTCCTCTGATGCTTGAAGCAATCTAATGTTTGATCATACTTTATCGCTGCCTTTGGATGCATTTTCAGCTTGTTCGAATCGGAAATTTGTTTGGTTAAAGATTCTGCCCTTGCGGCAAAATAGCGAGTCTTGAATTCGAATTTTCTTTCCGATACATTGGTTTTAATCGACTGAATCTATGGCTGAATCAGAAGGTATTTTCTTTCCCTCCCGCCGTTACAGATGGATAATCGGTATTGACTTCGACTTCCTTTCTGATTTGTTTGTCTTCACATCGGCTGCTTTTGTGTTTTGGCATCGGAACTTATATCACTTCTCCTTCCGCCGTTGCGGACGACAAATCGTAATTTCTCCCGATCACTGTTTGTTTTTGCTCCCGCTTCGTTGTTTTTGTCAGCCCCGTAAGTCTCAGGCTTCCACCGTTGCAGTGGCGAAATGCTTTTCCTTTTCCGGACGTCTAGTCGTTTTGAATCCCACCGTTGCAGTAAAATAATCAGACTTGGCTTCTAATTTTTCTTCGACACATTTTCTCAAATCAACCGATCTTTTGGTTTACATCGGAAGGATTTGTTATTTCCTTTCCCACCATTGCGGCTCCCAAAGTGGCTTAGCACCCGAAGCATAAAGCACTCTGAATGCCGATGTGTATTGGTCTTTTGATCGCTTGCCTGTATCTTTTCTTCTTCCACCGTTGCAGCTAGGAAAGTCATTCAACTTCTGATGTAAAAGCCTTTTGACTTCCGATTGAGAGTTTTCCCACCCGCGGGTCGCGTATCCTTAACCTTTCCTTTTCCGCCGTTGCGGCTAGGAAATCCTTTTCACGTCCGATGTCGATATCCTTCCGACTTTCGACTTAGAACTTTCCTGCTCGAGGCTTAGTCAAAATTCTTCCGTTTGTTAAACTTCTCAGATTAAGGGATGCGCCTGGCCGTTTTCTTGTGGATTAGCCATTTCAGGTTGTTTAAGTTAATGTTTTAAAATGCCATTCCAACTAATGATGCACAGTAATTGATTGCAGGTAGAACTCAAGGGATTGTTGGGGCGACCACGGTGTGAAGGCGTAGCTTGACAGTTTTGTAAAAAATCAAATCGAAACTGGCAGGGTCACAAGGGAGACAAGCGAAGGAAAAGACAAAATCGAAAGCAACAAAATACGCAGATCTGAAAAGTCCGTCAGTTACTCAGCTGATAATGAGCTTGCGCAAAAAAGATGAAAAGGAGGAATATGAAACGCTCGAAGAACCAAACAGTCACACGTTTTGGGGGGGCAACCCAAGTGGTCTACTGATTTTGTTTAAATATTTGAAAGTTAGAAGTTACTAGGGACTTTTTCCCACTTAGATTTGTGAAGACATATTGTAAGAAGAACTATTTCCTTTTGCAATAGATAATTACAGTTTGCTTGTTGGAGAAAGCTTGGCGGAATATTCAAATGTTGTGCTATGGATTTGTTGAAGAGGAACTATTTCGTTTTCAGCTTTGTGTCCATTAACTGTGAGACCATTCTTACTCTTTGAACCTATGTTCTTGTATGAATGTTCTCCGGTTTATTTTATGAAGATTTCCACTATGAGTAATGAATGTTGTTCATAAACAATTAGCTATCTGGTTGTTCAAATATCTTTTAATGTTCGTGCATTTTGGAAGAAGTATCAGCTATCTGTGATTTTTCATAATGCATGTACAAATTACATTACTCATTAATGAATGATAACTTTGCTCCTTAGGGATAGGTTAGGTAGTTAGTTGTAATTTCTTGCTATGTGTGATTTAGATGCGAGAGAGTTTAAGACGAGAGGTAAGAACCTGTGCATCACATTGTGACCGCTCCTCGTATTCTACATCAATCTGCATGTTAAATAGGCATTTGCATATCATACTTAAGTCAAAAAATACAAAAATATACATGGTGGACCGGGCCGCAACCAGTAAAACCTTTTGTTTTTGTTACTTGACCTACGGTAGCCGGACCGCAAACCGGACGGATTCCCTACACCAAACAGTCACGGGCTAGTTGGGAACGTTGACTAGGGAGAATCCCTTTCTGTTGTTTCCTGCGAATTTCCAGGCCTCAACAGAATGTTATATGCTTTGTTCCCTTATGTGAATGGAAACTAGCAACTTATATAAACCATAAAAATAACCCTCATTTCAAATGTGGGACAAAGTATGAATGTTGAGTGTTAAGAGGAATTATGGAATTATTGTTTTGGAGCGAAAGAGGGCTGCCAATCACCTCGTTGTTGATGAGGCCATCAATGGTGATAATTTTGTGGTCAATTTACATCTATAAACGATAAAAAAAAATACCACCAGATACACTATATGAAGGTGGAAATTTTTAGATGTTTTAATACTATTATGAATTGTCCACCGAACTATCCAAATAGTCCTCCATCAGTGAGATTTTTGCATCTGAAAGGTGGCGGACATCCTTAACAAACATGTACGTTCGGTCCATCCAACGGACCAACAGCGAAGTCAACCATTGACTTCGCTGTTGGTCCGTTGGATGGACCGAACGAACATGTTTGTTAAGGATGTCCGCCACCTTTCAGATGCAAAAATATCACTGATGGAGGACTATTTGGATAGTTCGATGGACAATTCATAATAGTATTAAAACATCTAAAAATATCCACCTTCATATAGCGTCGTTGGATGGACCGAATGTACATGTTTTTTAAGCTCAGGCAAAGGGGCATCCAAGTATTTATCCAAATGGTCGTGTTTGCATTCCTATTCTTCATGCATCTAGGAATGATCCAAATGGCTATGAGGTGAAAATGGCACCAAAAAATCAATTTAAAGGAAGAAAGACACACAGTGTTCTCGTCTCTGGCGGTCTCTGTGATCCTGGTGCTCATCATGTCCTGAGGTTACAGGATCGATTTCATCCTGGAGTTGCCTCTTGTTCTCAGCAATGGTATTGAAGAAGTTGAAAAAAACTCGGCTTCTCTAAAGGTTTTGAAGAAGATAGGGGATTTTGCTCACGGAGTTGAATATTGGTTTTTGGGGAACATTTTTGGAGCAGAGGCCATAGCTAGTTGGTGAGGCTTAAGAGATTCATTCGCCAGAGTTATTCATTAGGAACAATGAGAAATCTGAGCAGTATTCATTAAATGGAAAGAATCAATCACATAAGCCTTCGCAAGTATATTGATATTAAATTTCCAAGCCTGAAGTATTTTCAAAATGAAGAAGATGATGACTATGTCTATGGAGTTCTGAAGATTTAGAGATTAAGAAATAATATAAACTTGTGATTTCAACCTTTAGATGGAAGATTTATCATAAAGAGAATCTACAGGAATTTGTTGAAGAGCAGTGAGACAAAGTTTTATGAAAATGACTATTTGATTCATTTACTTCAAACACCTGTTTACATGGGTATCACAGTTTGGGAGAATCAAAAGGATCTTTACAGGGTAATTTTCCAGAACTTTAAAATCTTGTCTGAGTCATCGAATTCAAATGCATATTACTTTGAGAAGGAAGGGAATATGGAAAAATGAATACATGGGTTTTGATAGGGACATATGGAATTATAAAAATCTCTCTCAAAATTTACAGATCTGTCATCATTTGAGATATGCAAGTGGGGCTTTGAAGTCTATTTTTCAGCAATCCACCTTCTGAAAGGAAGGAAATCAATTGTAATTGTTTCTATTTTGAGAATGTAGTTAGATTTCAATTTAAGATTGAGTAGATGTAGTTTTTCTATATATACAAATGTATTAGATATATTTAAAGTTGGATTTTCAAGAGAAGAGAGTCTCTTTCATTGTAATAGGTTTCAATTTTCTGTAGATGAATAAAATTGTAGAGATGGAATGTTGAAGGTTTTCTATGGCAGAAATTCTTGTGCCATCTTTTTCTTTAGTAAGTGATCTTATTGTGTGACTTTTTTTATAGTTTCCCACTCCATTTTTTATTTTCTTTCATGTTTGAACATCATTTTATGGGATAGAATTCATCTTGCATGATCTAGGTTCATTGTTCAAGCATTTTCAAAACAATTTCTACTAAAGTTTTACAGAGTTCACCGTAGTTAGGTGCTCTGTTTGATGGACTATCTTCTTTGTCTTATAATCAACCTACAAATGCCACAATACTGAGGAAATGGTGTCTACCTTTCCTTTTTCCATGATTCTTTTAAACCCATACCATTTGCAACCTAACTCGGATCTTATTACTAACTCCATTACCCAATGGTCTCCTCCATGACTGTCCTACCAAATTTTATAAAACAAATTGCTCTTACCAGAAACCTGACCTTCTGAATGTTATTGATTGAATACTTTAAGTGAGAAATCTTGTAAATAGTGAGGGATCCCTCTATGAATGTATAAGGTCATGATACAGTCTAAAGTGATTTTTTTTTTACCTCAATATCTACCTTTCACAACCTGGGTACATTCCGAGTGCTAACACATGCAAGAAAAGAGATCATAATCAAAATCCAAGAATATGCAAATGGGTTACCTTTTTCCAGTGCATCGATAGCATCAAAAAATAGTTCATTCAGAAGGAATTTCACCCAGTTCATTTGTACTCATGTCACACACTACTCTGTCACAAATACAACTCCTACAATACATTGCTTCGGCTTCATCTATCTTAAACTTTTGGTCGAGAGTGCCTTCATCGCAAACCTGATGACTTGGTCATTAATAGAGGGTATGTTGAAGCGCCTATTATCCTTTGTCAAACTATATTTTTTTTCATTCTCATATTGAAATGTTTGTCTTGCTCCTTTCCTAGAAAGAATTGCGCAGGGTCTACCCCAGCCTTGGGAAACCGTGTGATGATAGCAATCAGGTCGACGTAAACAAAAACTTTTATGTCCAACTAGAGACATACACCATGTAAACAAACTAGTAATTTCTTGACGTGGGCATTGAATTCAGTTGTCCAACCAAAGTGGGGAAAGTGCGACAATGATAAAATTTTGGACCTCTTCAACCCTCGATCCTATTCCATTGGGACCAAATTTATTGTCCCACCTTCCGTGGTATACAATGTCTCCATATAATTATCTAGCTTCAATTCTTTATATTTCAGCAAGTCATGGTCAATGAACGAGAGTTTCTGCAAATTGGGAATAACATTCCCCGACACATGAAACCCTTTTGGAATAGCAGGCCCCACCAATGGATACTTATCATTCTTCTTGATTTACACATGTGGAGCATCCATTTTCTGTAGTGCAATATACCCTGGTATTATTGTCGCAGAATCTGAACCAAAAGCTTCAACATCATGTATATATTTAGTGCATCCTTTTGGATTGGTTGATTGACCCCAGTTCTCTTCTTCTTGGGAGGGTTAACTAAAAGTGGAACTGAAACAACCTATGGATGTTCTTCAACAATCAGAATACCTAGCGGGGTAGCCATAATAGATCCCCTTGCATTGCTAGTGATGGACGCATTGATTTCCATGGATGAAATTTAGAAAATTTAGAATTCGACTTCAAGCAACTATTACAGTTCTGGATTTCTTAATACTCTCCAACAATTTAATACATTGAACTTGGATGGTGGATGAACTTCATTTTTTAATTTATTAGCACATGCGAATAGCTTATCCGATCACGTGGTTAGCTAATATGATTATATCTTTGCAATTATTTCAAGGGTGGCAACCAATCCATTCACACGCTTGTGCCTTTTCAGTTATTTATGACAAGATTCCACTAACTCCACCACTACTTTCACCATAAAATCAGTCATTTAATATGCATTAATTGTAGACATGATGAATCATCACATCACAAAATCAAACTACAACACGATACTAGCCTCGAAAAAATGATAAACTTTAATGGCATGGCTAGTACCCGTCTATAGAAATACTTAACCTTATACACAACACTGCATACACAACACTGCAATAGAGAATACTTCAACCCAGTTCAAATATATACAAGACTCTTCCACAACAAAAATACCTCTCTCTCTCTCTCTCTCTCTCTCTCTTAGACTTCCTATATATAGATTCAATCAAGGGAAATACAACTATCCCTATAAGGTTTTAGTCGAATTCCATTCACTAACCCTTCCAGGGGCACCCCATTTAACTTCTGCAACTGAACTTCTTCCCCCTCGGTAATGAAATTAACAATATATGGACCCAACCAGTGTGTTCAACGCTTACCATATTAGTCATCAACCATCTTCACCGTAAAAAGTTGTGCATCCAACATTTTATCATCTAGATGTTTCAACTCTTCCCTTGTCTCCAACCACGACAAGTGATCTGGAACAACATTAAGCCTATTTAGCTTAACAATAATCTCGAAATAAAACTCTTGGAAGAGAAGAATCCAATGGAAGATCTTTCCCCCCAACACTAGCTTATTGAGTACGTACTTGAGTGAAGAATGGTATCTAAACATCTTAAAATGAACACTCAATAAATAATGTTGATACTTTTGTAATGCATAAACCATGGCCAATCCTTTTCTCTCTGTCGTGGTATAGTTCTTTTTAGTCTTCAACAGGTTCCTACTGGAAAATGAAATCAGATGGTCGATAGACCCCTCACCTGGTTGTGCAAGCACCGTGACAAGAGTGACCAATTATGCATATACATGGACATTAAATTCCTTCGACCAATCTGATAAAACCATAATGGAAGCTAAACCATTTTATCTTTTAGCATGTCATGTCTCTTTTAACACTCCTCATTCCACTAGAACTTTATGTCTTTCATCAACAACTTCTCCATTGGAGTTGTAATTTTGGCATAACCTAAGATAAGATTATGATAATATCCTGTATGCCCTAATGTAGTTCTCAACTACTTAACTGATGTAGGTGGAGGAAAGTCAACAATAATTGGAATCTTTGTCGGATCCATCAATATCCCTTCTTTGTAAACAACATGACCCAATAATATGTCAAAAGGCGCACAAATTATGCAATTTTTAAAATTTAACGAAATCTGAAACTATTTGCAGCGCTCTAACATCAATCAAATACTCTCGATATGATTCTTGATCAACCCATATATAGTCCAGTCATCAAAGTACATTTCTAGGAATTTATTAATAAATTCTTTATATACAACAACAACAATCCTAGAAAATATAGATGGGGTATTCTTAAGGTTGAAAGGAATTACCGTGAATTAGAAGTAGCCCCATTCTATCACAAAGGTAGTCTTATGTTGGTCTTATTTTTCTATTTTTATTTGATGGTATCCAAAAACCCCATCAGTCAAACAGTATACCTCTTGTCCTCCAATGCTCTCTAATACACCATCTATGAAAGGTGTGGGGAAGGGATCATGCACGCAGACGTCATTTAATTTCTGTAAATCTACACAAATATGGGCTTCCCCAATTTTCTTATATTGAACAACCATAGGACTGATCCACTCTGATTCTTTGATATGTTCAATAATACCTACATCCAACATCATGTCGGGCTCTGCTTTAACCATTTTATTTATACCTTGGGTTCAATCAATATGGTCTCTATTTTACTGGTTTAGCATCTAGTTTCAATGGAATCTTTATTTCACCCAAGTATACAACAATTCGCTTCATCTCATAGAAATTTTTCGGGATTAGATCTTGAAATTCATGCAACAAGTTGGTAATTTTCTCGACGGTCTCATCATCCCACAATCGCCAATATTTGCAAACTTTGGTTTCTCAGGGAAACTGATATTTACCTTTTTAATCTTCAACAAATTCAAGAATTTGTCAAATGATATTTTAGTTCCCTCCAAAACTTGGTTGCCTTAAAATTATGGAATATGAATGTCTCATGGGTCGTCATCCTCAGACTCTCCCGATATGCTGTAACATTTCATCATATTTTGAACAGTCACAGTCCACAGCGACAGGCTTGAAACAGGTACATAATTTTATTTAAAAATTTTGGCTTTGATCACTTGGAGAGATGTATCTATCAACACACTCTCATCTACATAACTAAAGGTGTGTTCTAAACTCTTGGAAAACTCATTCCATTATGTAGTTCCTCGTCGCAATTTAAGCAATGTATACCAATTCCTTGGTATCACATCCAGCATATGTATAAACATATGTACCCATTTCTGCTTGGGTACAACCTTCCATGTTGTAGTACAAGCATTAATATGATCAAAAGGACTTGTCAGCCATGTTTATTTCGCCCCTTCATAAGGAACTCCTTCACCAAATCGGATATATAACAATCTTCGACACTGTGTCCATACTAACATAGACTATTTATGAACATTCCATCACCTTGTTGGGGTATCCTTTAGAGTTGCATCTAAGGCCAATAATCATTGTTCTTCAGGCACCTTAACTTCAAATTCAACCAAAAATGTATCAATGTTATGCAATCCTTCATAAGTAGTAAAATTGCATACCTCGATGCTGACCCATTGAAGGGAATTTTTATCCGACCACACTTTGACATTGAAACTTCATGTAGATGATTCTGCCAATTTTCTAACACTTCTCTTGACTCAAATGAGCATGAATTGACACTCCACCAACTCAATTTACCATTATTTTTCATACTAATACAATCATCTAGTCAGAAATAAATAGTGTAGATATTAACCAAGTCCCCCTCATGATATTCTCCTCACAGAGCTTCCACGTACTTTTTTCCTTCCAATGGATCCAATGGTGCCCAATCACTCTCCTCTATGAATATTCAAATGAAAAAATCCTCTTTATGAAATTGATGATGGTTTGGTTTTCAATGCCCCAGTTGATACCCAAAAGTGCAGGATACAGATTAGTGTCATTGATAATTTCTATCACTTCAAAATCTGCATAATTTTGGATCCCTTCCACTTCGATAAGGACTCTTGGTAGTCGACCAACTGGAATAACCTTCAATTGATTTTCCAACCAAATATAGACTAGCGACCACACTAGTTTGGGATTTCCCATACTCTCCCAAGTTTTCTTTGTCAGAATGTTGACATCTAAGCCCATATCAAACATAATGAAATACATATCATAATTTCCAATTTGAGCGTCAATGCATAGTTCTCATCCCATATTCCTTCTTTTATTAATATGATTAACAGCATTTTCTTGTCGAGTATCTTCTTCAAGCTATTCTAACGGACTAGATAATTCCACCAAGGAATTTCCATCCTTAACTAATCCCAAACAACATTTTAGGAAAATTTTCAAAGTACTTACCCTTCCTGTTGACTTCTCAAGGACAGACCGATAAAAATGAGGCAACATGTCATAGACAGGTCCCTCATCAAATACTGGAGGAGCATTTGAAGTCGAATCCCCTCTATCTCTCCCCTTAAATTGAATTTGGGCCTTAAAGAAGACCCCCTTTTATTTTTGTACATCGAATGGTATTAGCCATTGTGTAACTGGTTGAATTCCTGAGTATTGCAAGTGACTCATGTTATCCTCTCTTGTCCCGACTCCTCCTTTGGTAAAAACAACAAAATTTGGTGGCTTGTCCCTTGTTTTAGTCATAATATTTTGAACATTTTGGTTTACATTATGAATCTAGTTCTGATTTTGATTGGATTTTGCTTTCCATTTTATAATGAGATGTGGACAATCCTCAATAGTGTGATCTAGCACTTTGCAATAGGAATATGTCAACATCGGATTTTGGAAATATCTAGTATAGTGTCCTGGTTGGACACAATTATAACATATTAACTTGCCTCTACCTTGACCAAATCCTCCTCACCCGCGTTCATAGAATCTGGTACTTAGTTGATTAAATTGTCCATTTGCTTGTTCTGCTTAAGCTTTCTCATCTTCTTTCATTCGGTAAGTATCGATTGTTTGTTCTTTGAGAAATTGATATGCTTAGAAGTCATTTTCATCATGCCTGACATATCGACATAATTTACAATAGAGACTGGAAGGAGTACTTACTGTTTTCTAAAGATACAAGAATATTTTGATCGATGGGCTCTAGTTTGGAAAACTCTACACCACGACATTCCTGAACGGTTGAGTGGATTTGGTGCTCCAACGACCAAATACTCATAAAAAGATAGACATTTATCCTTGTAAATTCCTTTCATATTACATATTATACACCATATTTCTTCTTGAGCTTCCTTCCCTTTTTATATATTTAATTTGTAGCGACATATTAGCTAATTGTGACTGGATCTAAACCATCCCGACACCATCCTCTTCAACTAGTGAAGCTTCCAACTTCATATCAAGTTCTAATTCCTCAGATTGAGACACACTCTTCTACTGCATCAAGGGTATTCAAATATGTGGTCATAACACGACTATGAACAGAGTCTTTATGTTATACGTCGGAAAAAGGAAAACTCATCTTGGACATCAAACTTTTTTAATCTCTAGTCGAAGCCCCACATAGATTATGTTGGTAATTATTTGATCTCATTTAATTATGTGATGCACTGCAATTCTGACTTCGGTTTCTTGAACACGTATGTCATCCCAATCTTGATCCCAGCTAGTGTCTTATGAGTTATTCCTATAGGGACAATAGAAAACTTCATAAACCAATTTAATTCTCAACCCCTTAGGGTTGTAATCATATGGGCCCTTTTAATGGCCTCATCCTAGACGTGTCAAATAGTTCATACTGCTTTGCAAAGGAACCAATGTTGCTCTGTATATTTTGATCCATTTCCATTGAATACATGTAATTTCATATCATCTGTGGGCATCTTAGGATTCTGGGGTATTGATGAATTTGAACTTATAGGACCACTACTAGGAACTTTATTTTTCGATGCACCACTATTCTGAATACTAATACTATTCTGATTTTCTAGAAATCATTGCAATGAGCTCTTAGGTCTTACCTTGGTTTCTGTAGAAGTATGCAGGGTCATGGGTATGTTTCATCCTCGAGTCTGATGTGGATCTGGAGCTTGTTATTCTTTTAAAACAAGCCATTACTCTTCTTCTTCATCACAAGACTCCCCATCAAAATTTGGTTCTGATTCATAGTCTCCCCTTCTGGTTCAACTCTCTCTCCTTGTCACAGTCCTTCTCCTCTTGTTTGACTAGAATTTCTTCCCACTCCTTAGGCATACACACTCTTCATCAATCTCACTTACTTATCCTTGGAAAATCTCAGCTTATCTCTTACATTCTCCCTGTACCTTCTTCCAATCGATACCCATGCACTCCACGTACAATTGCTTACTTGTCGAAGTTCATTCTCAAAACCCCTTTTTCACACAATAACATCTTAATCCATAGTTTTAAAGAGTTCAAGTATCTACCTCGGGGGCCTTAGAATAATTCCTTCTCTACTTCACTATATGATTTAAAATTATCAACAACAAAATTGGTGATGTATCCTTCTAAAATACCATCAACCCAAAATTCGACAGCACTTGATATCTTGTTATCGACACACTTCGGTCGTTCGATCAAATGAGGTGTCCATCTCTCAAGCTCACCCCCTTTGAAAGTTTTCTTCTAGAGTGTTAATCTTGACAACCACTCATTTAACAAAATGAAAAACTCACTGAAATTTTTTTTTTAATATCAGAATAGACATACCTTCCCAACCATTGTCCTGTAGCTAGTTGCGGATCTCAATTTTCTTCTTGGGAAAATTCCTTCAACTTGTGATTTAATCACATCTCAATATTAGTATTTAACGGATTTCGCATAAACATATCCCCTTACAATGATCCAGTTCCCAAAAACAGAACCATTTGTTGGCACAATCTTACCACAACCCAGGTTCACACATAACATTACACCAACAAATCCCCAATATACCAACCCAAAAGGGTTGTAACCCTTTCGGAAACACCTGTAGAGCAGGTGAGGTTTCATCTGAAGTACCTATGGGAGCTACAAAAGCCATCTTTCCACAGTGATGAAGAGGAAATTTGTCATACAGAACAATGACAAAAACAACTTCGATAGATCAAAGACTGTGACGACTATCCACAAAAATATCCACAACATTAACCATCTTTGTAACATTATAATTAACCATTGTAGTGACATTTCATTCATTTATCCATTCACAATTATTCATTTAAGAAATATTCAACAACATGAATTCATCGCATACACACATCATGCACAATAGACACCAAGATTTAACATGGAAACCCAATATGGGAAAAACCACAATAATGATTGTTTATTATGAAGAGTCACAACTCAAATGCTTTAATTCTGTGCACACAGCCTACAAACATTTATCTAAACTCCATTAGATCATATTTGCACACATAACTTGCATATCGACCTCATCCTTTGGGACTCTTATTCAACTTAATATTTAGAAAAAAAGTATACAACTCTTCGATAGAATACAAAAAGTCTCTTTTTCTGCCCCAAAAATCTCGACCCATTACCTACCATAAATGTAAGTGGACAGCAACTCTAACCGACTAACCAACCTTTCGGTTGGACTTCGTAAAAACAATTGGTTTTCCTTTATCTTTGGCTGAAACTTTAGAGCTGAACACTTTCTTGACCAATTCGTCATAGCCCCATTCACACTTCGATTGGAACTTCAAAAACTGGTACTCAAAATAACCAAAACATACCTAGGGCCAAAAGGATTGGATCATCTAAAAGATCTTAGTGGTATGTAGGTGGGGCACAAGTCTATGTTGAAACATGCACATGACCAAGCTATAAAGGAGGTAAACCAAGGAAAGAAACACCTTTTAATTGGTGTTCTTAGAGAAGAGAAAACCCCTTTTGGTGTCTCCTCATGAAAATCGTTTCACTAAATGTGTGAGGCCTAGGGGGTCAATATAAACAAGTGTCCCTCAAGCGTTTTATCACTTTGAACTAGTCAAATGTTATCTTTATTCAATAAATAATGGGAGCAATTGATTCTTTAGTTAGAGTTTTGAAGAAAATTTTTGTAGATCAAGATTTTGCAGCATTGGATGCATAAGTGTTTTTGAGGGGTCTCATTATGGGATGGATCCCTAGGATTTCCCTAATTGGTACTTTTGTTGCATTCTCGTGATTATGAACATAAGTGTACAGTTGGAATTTCTTTGTGTTTAGTCAACATTTATGTGCCATACAAGGGCAAAGAGGAATTATGGACTTGTTTACTCTCTCAATAGTGGATAAATGTGAGTAATGTGATCGTAGGAGAATATTGAATTTCATTATGAATCACGAAAAATAATTAGGGTTCATCATCTCATCAAGATAGAATGGATAGATTCTTTTTAGACAAATAATTTGAGTCATTAGGTTGGGTAGATGTGGAGACTTTGGATCTCAATCCAATATGGATGAATAACTCACTAGGGGAAGCAACAATCTCCAAGATATTGGACCATTTCTTGGTCCATTTTCTCTCATGGAAAAGCTCAACATTTATAGATCGTGCGTGGAATCCTTGAGATGTTTCGACCATTTTCGCAACTATTTGGAGTCATGCCCAGGTGAGAACAAGCCTAAATATCCATTAAAATATAACCCTAATTGGGTTGCAGAAGAGGATTTTCAATCTTTAGTTGAATCTAATTTGAAAAATGATGATGCTCAGGTTGAAGAGTCTTTGTGTACTCAATTTAATAATCCCCTCTAGTTACTGAAGGATAAAGTCATTTCATGGGAAAGTGAGAGACTTAAGGTTTGAGATAGAACTCTTAGAGAGGTTGAACAAAATCTGGTTCAAGAATATGAGGCCAAACCTAGTGGTATTTTCAATGACGAGGGCTTAAACAAAATTAAATAATTGGATATTTTGAAGAATAAGCTAGTCCTTGATCATGAAAAGCTTTCATGCACTGGAGGATCAAAAGTAGGGATACATGGCTCAACTTGGGTGATTAGAACACAAAATTCTTTAAAACATTTACAAATTATAGGAATATTTCCAATACCATTTGGGATTTAAAGGATGGAGTTGGTAATAAGGTTAGAGGTTCATAGACTTGGATTCTTTGGGTGTACAACATTTTTCTGATATCTTCTATGAATTTGAGACGGAAAACATAGGAGATATCATAAAGGTAGTGACAATATTTCCCAAAATGGTGGAGACTGACGATAATGATGCACTTTTTCAAGCTTTTACTAAGGAAGAGTTGTTAAAGGTCTTAATATCCTCCCAAAAGGATAGAATTTAAGTCCCGATGGCTAGCTTGTGGAGCTTTCTCTGGATTTCGAGTCATATCATTGTTGGGCCTCAAAATTGTCTTTTATAATGATGTTATTTACATTAATTTCCTGGCCTATTTACCGAAATATAATACATCTATCTTTAATTTGTCTATCTTTTACTATGTTTTCATCAATTATAACTTATAAATGTAAAAGAAGTTTAATTCATCATTTTTTATGTGTTATTGCATTTAGTGCGTGTTTCAGTACTCCATCCGACCCTTCACCCAACTCTGAGTTCTGCATTAGGTTTAATGGCATGTTCTTGTTAGGTTCTTAGTTTGTTTTATCCTCGCCTTCTATTTCTCGTCGGTCTCGTGAATACCTACACATACATAAGTTTTAAGAATTGGTTTAAAATTAAATAAAAAGAATATATATATATATTAAAAAAGGGGAATTTAATTCTTAAAACAATTCTTTTAATCTTAAATTACTTTTCAAGCTCTCTCACATTTAAATCAATTAAAACATAAAGTAGAATGTGATATACTTATCAACTTACCCTTGAAGAGTTTGATTACATGTTAAATACCATTCCTCATATTCAAAACAAAGCATCATTCATTTTGTTTTAAAAACCATATTACGTTGAGTTTTTAAAAATCTATATCATGTTGAGTATATTTATACTATTCCATTTCATGTTTTGATAACAAAGGACTTTTTTATTTTATCCAGGTCGTGAAGCATTGGGCGCATGGAGAGTTGAAGAAAAGGAGGGTGCACAATCACGTGAAGGAGGATGACAGAGCCAATAAAATGCAGCCACAGCTTCAAATCAGCACTCAGCAGTTAACTCATGCAACAACCCAACATCAAATCAACCCAGAAACCAAATTTATTTTCGTTACAGCTCATTCAGACGCCCATTCAGATTTTTGTCAAAAACGTGTTTTTAACAGACAGCAAATTTCGGGCATGATTTGCAAGAAAACAAAAGTGAAATTTAAAATTTAGGCACATGGGTTTTGTGCAGAATAGGCTTATTTAGGTCCTCGTGAAGCATTTTGGGGAAATACAAAGCCATTTGGGAGCAGTTCGTGGTTCCTTGAAACCAACTTTCCTAGAAAACGTGGTTGGTTGTTTTCTAAAATTAGAAATTAGTTTTAACAGATCATGCAGTTGGGGATTCTATTCTATCCACTCCCAAATAGTTTTTCATGTATAAATAGAGCCCCATAGGGATGAGAAAGTATGTAATTTTTTGCTCTGCGTTTTTATAATGGAATCTCTGGTTCAAATTCGTTTTTCTCATGCTTTTGTAACTGGTTAGCTCGTGGATCTGCAACCTCTCCTCCTGAGAGGGCCCTCGAAGGTAGAAGGTTTTGTTATGTGTCTATGTTTCCATCTTTGTCTTCTTCAGCTGAGTATTATGTCTTATGTTCTTACTGTTCGTGAATATTTATTTTTCCTGTATATGTTCAAATCCTTGCTATCTTGTCTTATTGTATAAACATTTCATTCCATTTCTGTATGCTATGTGTTAAGCTATATGATCTCATCTAGATTGTTAAGTAAGAAACGAGATCTCTATTTAATTGTATTTTGTAGGTAATGTTTGGTTTATTTCATACATTAATATTATTATTTGTAGTTTGAATTCATTTTGTTGCTCACACATGTAGATTCATTTCTATCTCATGCATCTTGGATCCAAGAACCAATATTCATTGCTGTAACTTTCATCCAGTAGAAAGAATTGCATTGTTTATTTCATTTGAGTAATTTACAATAGATATTAGTTTTCAAGTTAAAAGCAATTTTCTTTTAGTTTACATGTAATTTGCATTTTCAGAATTAATACGGCCGGCCATTCGCATTTTTCGTTTAGTCTGTCAGCCTTCCATTTATGCTTTTATACAGAATGTCGTTCAGCACTCCATTCGCGCTATTCGCTCAAACTTCCTTTCAGTCTGTCTTTCAGCATTTAATTCGAATTTAGACAGAAATTTTCAGAATTTGCAGTCATTTCCAGAATCGTTAATATTAAGTTTTATACAAATATTTCTAGCATATCTTTAAGATTTCCAGAATTTTTAATATCTTTAATATTTCCAACACTCTATATTCAGTTTGATATCAACTAGTGATTAATTATTTCAAGTTTGGTTAATGATAAAATTCTTTTGTATTCACCATATGTTTCACTGTTTAAAGGAGAAGTAGTTCTGGTTTAAGGATAGCAGCACAGTTATCTTTTGTTTATAGCATAAGTAGTTTATGAAAATGTTTTATGAAATTCCCTTTTAATATTTATAAACTGTGAAATCTCTTAACTTGAGGTTGAGTTTCAAATGTTTATTGGTATTTAGCATTTACTGTGGAAATTCATAGATTAAACTATAGTTTTAGTTAAATTTTAAAGTTTGTCATAAGAATTCATTCATTTGCAAATTCTAAGTTAAGCCAGAATTTGTAATTACAATAAAGATAGGAATTGTCAATTTTATAGGTTATCAAAATTTTAGTAATTATACTTTTAGTTTAATTTGTAATATGAATTAATTAGTTTAATTTATTTAGTTTGTAATTTGGATATTTCTTTTTGAGTGTTTTTATTTAGTTTGCAATTGTAATTAATTGTGTAACATTTAATTTCCAATATAATTTGTGATATAGTTTTCAATTGGTAATTTAAATTGTTATTGAATTTGAAATTTGTAGTGTAAGATTTGTTTTAAAATGCCTTCTGAATGATAGTTTTGAGTTTTGTATTTAGTTAGCATTAGGATCTAGAATCTTAGTATTAAACATTTCAAGTTCATAGATCAGTTGTTGATTATATTAGATTTATTAAACTAGTTTCCTTACATTAGTTGATGATTCCTCGCAAAGTATTTGTTTACACTTGGTCCTTAGATTAGTGTTTCAATCTGCTTTATATGATTGCATAGAGTTCGATAACTAGAGTAGGATAGTTGGTTAGTTTGCTCTTTTGAAAATATAGAGTAGCTTTGCTCATAGAATAGATAGATTAGTTTATTTTTTCACTTATAACATAAATTCACGGGGGCTTCATTTGTTGACCAATATCCTATCACGTTAGTTCATATTGTGCATTTTAAAATAATTAAAAATTGAACCAATATATTGCAGGTATTGGGGGGGGTGAGGGGTTTAAGGTGGGGGTGGGTAGGGTGGTTTATAAGGATTTAGGTATAAAAAGGTGGGGAGGAGGTTTTAAGTATTGGTAGGGGGTTTAAAAAAAAAGAGTTTGGGTCAATACCTATGGAAATTAAGGGTATTCTTTAATATCCCACGATCGCATGTGCTATGTGAGATGTTCACTACGTGAAGTCCCTGTGCATAAATTCATGTTTTATGGTAATTAATTTCATATTTGCTTTCGTAATTAATTTCAGTATTTGCTTTCATAGTTAATCATGTGGTTAATTCTCATCCTTGCATAAGCATATAGTTCATGCATTCATGAAATAGTTTAGTTGATTTGTTGCCTATTCTAAATAGTTAAATTTACTTTCATTACATTAGATTGCTTTCGGACCAAGTGATCATTTTCCTAGATTAATTGTTGCAATTTCATTTCATAGAATAGATTAGCATAGCATTAGACTTATTAATTTGTTTCCTGCCTTTATAGAATAGATTAGTATAGCATTATATTAGATTTGAATTTACAGTTACTTTTCAAGTTCTTAGTTAATTTTCTGTTTTTATAGATAGATTAAATTCTTGCATTTAACTCATGATAGTCATGCATGTAAATTAAAATCATATAGTTGCATGTTAACGCGTCTGCATATTTAGTTAGCTTAGGTTAGTTCAAGCCTTCAAATCCTACACATATTGTGTTTACATTAGATTGCTTTCGGACCAAGTGATCGTTTTCCTAGATTAATTGTTGCAATTTCATTTCATAGAATAGATTAGCATAGCATTAGACTTATAAATCTGTTTCCTGCCTTTATAGAATAGATTAGTATAACATTATATTAGATTTGAATTTACAATTACTTTTCATGTTCTTAGTTAATTTTTTGTTTTTATAGATAGATTAAATTCTTGCATTTAACTCATGATAGTCATACATGTAGATTAAAATCATATAGTTGCATGTTAACACATCTGCATATTTAGTTAGCTTAGGTTAGTTCAAGCCTTCAAATCCTGCACATATTGTGTTTTCATCTCACAAGCTCCCTTCCTAGGTTGACAATTAAGTGTTGAATTAAATAGTGCATATTTTTTCCCAACATTTTGGCGCCGTTGCCGAGGAGGTGCTAAAGGGATTGGAGTCTAGGTAGATAGGGGTAGGTAAGTTGCATTTACATTACACAACAAGGGGGAGGGGAAACGATAAGATGCAAAGATGACTTCACTATGGAATTTCCATAGTGTGACGGCCTGATGCATCCACTTTAGTGGGTTGCCCCAAAGCTTTGTTGTTCCTTTTTCGCACAAGTTTGTTTACTTTCTGCAAGATAATTTCGTGTAGGTGTTTTAGTGTGATGTGATTTTGTAAAATTGATTTAGTAGTAGATAGCTTTGAAAAAACACATAAATATTTTTGTGGGTGCTGTAAGAACCCTAGAGACTAACCCTCGTGTGAGGCAGGACCTACCAACCAACAACATGGACTCAAAGGTGCTCATTAGTATGAGAGAACTTTCTCAAATCCTAGCAGCAGCTAGGAATGATCCTCACCGGGTAAAAACCATCTTGACAGCAGTTGAGGGCTTATCAACCTCTCTTGAAATAACAAATGAACCCAAATCCCAAGAGCTACAAAAAGATGTTCTCTGCAAGACCACAAAAGAAGCTGATACATTGGGGATTACATTCGAAGGAGAGCAACCGAAAATTAAAGAGTTATTTGCATTTAAGCTAACAGATCCATCATATGCTCAAACAACTGCTCAACTAGAAGAAGAGGATCTTTATGACATAGCGAAGGAAGGTGAGTACCAAGACTACATCGAAAGATGGTTTCATGAGATAACTCGACCACAATACCATTCCTTCATTCGACACCTATTGATGCACATAAAAGTAAGTTGGTTGAACTTCCACATTTAGGTAATCACCACAACAATCTTTTCATATGTGGATAAAGGTACAATTCTCATTTTGCTTCACACTTGGTTTCATTGGAAAAGCTCATATACTTGAATAAATATGTTTTCTTTCTTCTTAGGGTAGGGAAATATGTATATAAATAAAATGTTGCATTCTTAGTTTAGGGGATAATGCAACTTCATTTTCTATTTCAAATAAAAGAACTAAGAAGAAGATCATGTTAATGACTAAACCAAAACAATCTTATATCATCATTCATTTTCTTACACACATATTTCTTATTATACCAATTACTTAAGACCAACTTTAAACATCATAGGAATTTGTCATACATTAAGGTCTATCTAAAACCTAGAGGTCACTCGTACATCCTAGCTTCATTATCAGGGCATGTTATTCAAGCATCTCTACTACACAGTAGCATAAGGGTGAACGAAATTCCTAGTTTGTGGGGAACACTACTATAACTCTATATGAAGGAGGCAAGATTTGGGACAAGAGACACCTTTCATTCATTACCTTATGGCTTCATCCACTTTACACTAAATCCATCAATCGTGTGTATCTTTGATTCAGTAGATTCCTCTTGCAGCCTTTATTTTTCCATGATAATAAAAAAAGAGAAGACTAGCTGTCCTCCAATCCATATACCATCCCACTCTATAGCATGGTTTTCAAAGTTGCTCCCCCATCACTCCTTCATAGGAAAAATCATTTTCCTAATATCTATAGGGACTGGAAAAATTGGGACAAGAGCCTCTAATAGAAAATGGATTTAAGAGGTTAACCCGTCAGGGTACTGAACAGGCTCCCTGGCAGCGGGTACCAGCCTGTGGTATGACCAGGTAAACCCGACGGGGTACTGAACAGGCCTGACTGAAAGAGGGGAATTTGCCTGGGGAGGACAGCTTGTTAAAAAGAGAGAGAGAAAGAGTTTAAAAAAAGAAAAAAAGGAGAGAAAAAATATGAAAATGGATCTATGATAATAACAGTTACTGTGGGTCTACCGGAGGAAGGTATGCATGGTTGACCTAAAAAAAATGAACTCCATCAATCTGCCATTTGATAATTTTTGTAAGTTGCACTTAAGACCCTGTTGTCTAACTCATACTATACCTAGGATATAACTATCCTAGAAGTGGGACCCATAAACTTAGGAGTCTAATGAACTTGAAATGCAAACTCTGTCCATAATTACTTGAATCACGATAAACCTTTGAGAAGTAATAGGGATGATTGGTTTCCTATAGGCTTTCCTGACTATCTGTACCCTCATGTTTTCCATTTTAACCCAGTCTTAATTCATTCATGGCATGAGGACATGCCATACCTTCGGTCTGGGGGAGGAAGTCTCAACTTATATGGTCTTCATAATCATGAATTATTACTAGTTGGCAAAATATTAAATAATATGAAGTTGTTTTCGTCATCTCATAACATAACATTTTTTTTCTAAGTTCTACTTTTCATGTAGTGATAAAGATGGCTTCGTTTTGTTGAACGATTGCCTGTAAACTATTAATGATCAAGCAGAGTTTTTGAATAAATAAAAAACCACTTTCGATTCATTGATAGCACGAGGACGTGCCATACCTTTGGTCTGGGGGTATGTTGGGCCTCGAAATTGTCTTTTATAATGATGTTATTTACATTAATTTCTTGGCCTATTTACCGAAATCTAATACATTTATCTTTAATTTATCTATCTTTTACTATGTTTTCATCAATTATAACTTATCAATGTAAAAGAAGTTTAATTCATCATTTTTTATGTGTTATTGCATTTAGTGCGCGTTTCAGTACTCCATCTGACCCTTCACCCGACTCTGAGTTCCACATTAGGTTTAATGGCATGTTTCTTATTTGGTTCTTGGATTATTTTATCCTCGCCTTCTATTTCTCATCGGTCTCGTGAATACCTGCACATGCATAAGTTTTAAGAATTGGTTTAAAATTATATATATATATATATATATATATATATATATATTAAAAAAGGGGAATTTAATTATTAAAACAATTCTTTTAATCTTAAATTACTTTTTAAGCCCACCCACATTTGAATCAATTAAAACATAAAGTGGAATGTGATATACTTAGAAACGTACCCTTGAAGAGTTTGATTACATATTAAATACCATTCCTCATATTCAAAACAAAACATCATTCATTTTGTTTTAAAAACCATATTAAGTTGAGTTTTTAAAAATCCATATCATGTTGAGTATATTTATACTATGTCATTTCTTGTTTTGATAACTAACAAACTTTTTTATTATACGCAGGTCATGAAGCATTGGGCGCATGGACAGTTAAGGCACTGTGAAGAAAAGGAGGGTGCACAATCACGTGAAGAAGGATGACAGAGCAAATAAAATGCAGCCATAGCTTCAAATCAGTGCTCAGCAGTTAACTCATGCAACAACCCAACATCAATTCCACCCAGAAACTGGATTTATTTTCGTTACAGCGCATTCAGACGCCCATTCAGATTTCTGTCAAAAACGTGTTTTTAACAGACATCGAATTTCGGGCATGATTTGCGAACAAACAGAAGTGAAATTTAAAATTTTGGCACATGGGTTTTGTGCATAATAGGCCTATCTAGGTCCTCGTGAATAATTTTGGGGAAATGCAAAGCCATTTGGGAGCAGTTCATGGTTCCTTGAAACCAACTTTTCTAGAAAACGTGGTTGGTCGTTTTCTAAAATTAGAAATTAGTTTTAACAGATCATGCACTTGGAGATTCGGTTCTATCCGCTCCCAAATAGTTTTTCATGTATAAATAGAGCCCCATAGGGCTGAGAAAGTATGTAATTTTTGGCTCTGCATTTTTATAATGGAAGCTCTGGTTCAAATTCGTTTTTCTCATGCTTCTATGACTGGTTAGCTTGTGGATCTGCAATCTCTGCTCCTGAGAGGGCCCCTCGGAGGTAGAAGGTTTTGTTATGTGTCTACATTTCCATCTTTGTCTTCTTCAGCTGAGTATTGTGTCTTCTGTTCTTACTGTTCGTGAATATTTATTTTTCCTGTATATGTTCAAATCCTTGCTATCTTGTCTTATTGTATAAAAGTTTCATTCCATTTATGCATGTTATGTGTTAATTTATATGAGCTCATCTAGATTGTTAAGTAAGAAACGAGATCTCTGTTTAACTGTATTTCGTAGGTAATGTTTGGTTTATTTCATACTCCAATATTATTATTTGTATTTTGAATTCAGTTTGTTGCTCACACATGTAGATTCATTTCTATCTCATGCATCTTGGATCCAAGAACCAATATTCATTGTTGTAACTTTCATCCAGTAGAAAGAATTGCATTGTTTGTTTTATTTGAGTAATTTACAATAGATATTAGTTTTCAAGTTAAAAGCAATTTTCTTTTAATTTACATGTAATTTGCATTTCCAAAATTAATACGACCGGCCATTCACATTTTTGTTTAGCCTGTTTCTCAGCCTTCCATTCATGCTTTTACACGGACTATCATTCAACACTCCATTCGCACTATTCACTCGAGTCTGTCTTTCAGCATTTAATTTGAATTTAGACAGAAATTTCCAAAATTTGCAGTCATTTCCAGAATTGTTAATATTAAGTTTTATACAGAGATTTCTAGCATATCTTTAAGATTTCTAGAATTGTTAATATCTTTAATATTTCCAGCACTCTATATTCAGTTTGGTATCAACTAATGATTAATTATTTCAAGTTTGGTTAATGATAAAATCCATTTGTATTCAGCATATGTTTCACTATTTAAATGAGAAGTAATTCTAGTTTAAGTATAGCAGCACGGTTATCTTTTTGTTTATAGCAGAAGTAGTTTATGAAAATGTTTTATGAAATTCCCTTTTAATATTTATAAACTGTGAAATCTCTTAACTTGAGGCTGAGTTTCAAATGTTTATTGGTATTCAACATTTACTGTGAAAATTCATATATTAAACTATAGTTTTAGTTAAATTTTAAAGGTTGTCATAAGAATTCATTCATTTGCAAATTTTAAGTTAAGGTGGAATTTGTAATTATAATAAACATAAAAGTTGCCAATTTTATAAGTTATCGAAATTTTAGTTATTATACTTTTATTTATTTTGTAATATGAATTAATTAGTTTAATTTATTTAGTTTGTAATTTGGATATTTCTTTTCGAGTGTTTTTATTTAGTTTGTAATTGTAATTAAATGTGTAACATTTAATTTGCAATATAATTTGTGATATAGTTTTCAGTAGGTAATTTTAATTGTAATTGAATTTGAAATTTGTAGTGTAAGATTTGTTTTTAAATGCCTTATGAATGATAGTTTTGAGTATTCTATTTAGTTAGCGTTAGGATCTTAAATATGAATTGAATTAATGATCACTAGATTAAGAATCTTAGTATTAAACATTTCAAGTCCATAGATCAGTTGTTGATTATATTAGATTTATTAAACTAATTTGCTTACATTAGTTTATGATTCCTCGGAAAGTATTTGTTTACACTTGGTCCTTAGATTAGTGTTTCAATCTGCTTTATACGATTGCATAGAGTTTGACAACTGGAGTAGGATAGTTGGTTAGTTTGCTCTTTTAAAAATATAGAGTAGCTTTTCTCATAGAATAGATAGATTAGTTCCTCTTTTCACTTATAGCATAAATTCTTGTTTTATAGTAATTAATTTCATATTTGCTTTCGTAATTGATTTTAGTGTTTGCTTTCATAGTTAATCGTATGGTTAATTCTCATCCCTACATAAGCATATATTACATGCATTCATGAAATAGTTTAGTTGATTTGTTTCCTATTCTGAATAGTTAAATTTACTTTCATTACATTAGATTGCTTTCGGACCAAGCGATCGCTTTCCTAGATTAATTTTTGCAATTTCATTTCATAGAATAGATTAGTATAGCATTAGACTTATTAATCTGTTTCCTGCCTTTATAGAATAGATTAGTATAACATTAGATTAGATTTGAATTTACAGTTACTTTTCAAGTTCTTAGTTAATTTTATGTTTTTATAGATAGATTAAATTCTTGCATTTAACTCATGATAGTCATGCATGTATATTAAAATCATATAGTTACATGTGAATGCATCTGCATATTTAGTCAGCTTAGGTTAGTTCAAGCCTTCAAATCCTGCAGATATTGTGTTTGCATCTCACAAGCTACCTTCCCGGGTTGACAATTAAGTGTTGAATTAAATTGTGCATATTTTGCCCAACAATCATAAGTGATGACTTGCTAATATTGGTGGTGTTGGATTATCCCACAATACTGAGAGGGGGGTGATTCAGTATTGTCTTTTTCTTTTAAAACAAAAACACAAAATGAATGAAACAGGTTAAGACACAAATTTTATCATGGAAACTTCAAAGAGAAAACCACCAATTCAAACTGATTAAAAATATAAATCTAAAAAATTTCTTTATATGCTTCTACACAAAGGGTGCAACAACACCCTGAGTTTATGCCTGCTACAACAGACAAGGATGCTCCAACACCCTAGGTTTATACCTATTACAACATAAAAGGATGCTACAACACCCTGATTTTCTATCTGCTACAATAGATAAGGATGCTACAACACCCTTTGTAGACTTATAGCCTGCCCTAACACCGCCCTTCCACCCTGGACTGAATTTTATCAGTCTGCTTATAGACCTGCATACCCTTTTGGAATCTGCCACTCACGATCACAGAGACTAGTTATTTCCTTCAATCATTATGTCAATAAATACCTTCATGTCTTCTTGTGGATGCATCTCTTCACCATTGTTCCATTTCATTGATCATACCTCTTCAGTCGTGACCTTCTGCATTCTCCATTTCTGCAGCCATCATGAGCCGTTGATTTTATATAGATATTTTTCCTGACCGTAGATCTGAGATAAAAATCAAATAGCAGATATGTGACTTTTTCCAAATATCTTTCCATGGTTTCCACTTTCTGAACCAATCTTTCCTCACCGACTATCTTGTTCGAGTTCTATCCTGACTGTCGATCTTCCGGATTTCGGATTTCAAGTTTGTGACTTTTTCAACATGCCATTTTGAGATTTCTGCTTTCTGTCATTTTTATTCTGCACCGTCGATCTTATGCGGATGTTTTTCGGACTGTCGATCTTCCGGATTGACCATCGCTCAACGAAGAGTGGACTTCAAACCTTCAATGAACTGGATATCATAAGAATTCTGTGGCTATCCACTGTTGTTAATTCCCATGCTAATTGAATCAGTGGAATTGTTTAAGACCGTTAGATATTGATCCGCCCTGATCGGCGGTGGACTCCAAATACTATAGAGAATATTAAATTAAAATTCCACACCCAACCTCTGTTGTTAACCACCTTACTAGTTGAATCAGCGGAATGACTGAAAACCATTGGATCTGACTTTCCTCAGATCGATAGTGGACTTCAAAGAAAGTGAAGCGGATTTGATAGAAATTCTGCATCCATCTGTTGTTGTTAACCACCTCTCTATTTGAAACAACAGAATTATTGTTGATCGTAGGATTAAGATTGATGGTGGGATTCAAATAACAAAAGGAATATTTCATTAAAATTTCATGCACACCAGGATTTTATTTTTCTGTGCTAGTTATCCCAGTGGAATCGTTGACAACCATTGATTTGGTTCCACGATCAACCTTTGTCATCGATCATAAAGGTGTGTTTCCACGATCACTTTTGATCTTGCAAACCTGACCCTTCTATATCTTCCTCGCTCGTTTATCAGCGAAATTCATTTGGGCCGTTGATATGGAGCCCCTTCAAATCTCCATCACATGATCCTCAAGCATATGAATGAGGTTATCAATTTATCTCATTCGCAACTCTAACTTGCGAAATTCAACCAAAGTCATGGATTTTCTCTCACCACGATCTCAACCATCAATACCTGCATAGACTTGGGCCTATTGGTTCATCATTGATCCTTAAAGTGGTCGATCAATTATTATTCACCCTTCTCTTTGTAGTGTCAATTGATCAGAGAATCGATCAATCGATCTCTATATTATTTTCCTCTTAGAATCCCTATGTTTTGGTATCCTTAGGCCTGATAAATCTTTGATTGACCTTTTTACCTCTCTAACTCCTATAGGCCTTACTGATCTCTGTTTTACTCTATTCTCAAACACATAATCGATCAAACATGCTTCCAGTTATCCCTTTGTTATTACTAAACTCCTTTGACATCAATGACAATACTTAACATCCACATCATCACTTCCTTTGACATTAATGAACTTCTTTGACATCAATGACAACTAAACTCAACAGGTGGAGGAGGTCAAACTAAGGTAAAAGATTCCATGGAATATCGACTCAAATTTAATTTCTTTGATCCCCAAGTAGGACTATCATGATAGTTTTGATGACATTGCAAAAATCATTACTACGAGGCTAAATCCTTTTATGCCAATATGTATTTTCACAATAACAGTTCAGTTGATTCATGAGGCCATAGGATCAACCCAAGATGGTTTACATGTTATTAAAAATCCACATCACTCAGCCATTGTCATAAAGTTAGACCTACCTAAATCTTATGACAAGGTCTCTTGGTTATATCTCAAGCTTTTATTGATTCATTTTGGTTCTCTCTACCTCTGTAAAATGGATAATGGGATGCATGATCTCTGCTACATTCTATGTATTGATTAATGGCTCAACTTCTCCATTCTTTCAGTCCTCTTAATGTCTCTGCTAGGCTTTTTCAATGACTCCCTACTTATTCCTATTTGTCATTGGAGAACTTAGTAGGGAAATTCATGATGCTAGATCTTGTAGATTGCTTGAGGGAATTATAGTTGACGGAGGGGTCTCACTTACACATTTTCTTTTTTCAATGATATTTTACTCTTTGGTGCAAATTAAAAGAGGGATTGATATGGTCTTAATAATATGTTGGATATGTACTATGTAGCTACATGAATGGAAGTTAGCCTAGGTAAATATCCTTTTTTTACTTTCAGTTTGGATAATAATTTGTCTCAGAGGATAATAATAATTTTCAGTTTTCAATAGCTAGGCATTGAAGATGGTCTCAAATACTTGGAGTTTACCTTAAGACCCAATAAATAAAGGAAGAAGGATTGGACTTGGATTCTCTCTCAAATTTAGCATAAGATAAGATTTTGGTACAATAGATGGATTTTAAGAGGTGGGGGGACTCATGTTGATTAAGTTAGTCCTTGAATCCATTCGACTATGTTTGCATACTATTGCCCCTATTCCTAAAGGTTTCTTGGAAGTCTTAGGAAATGTTGCTCAAATTACTTATGGAAGGGGTGTAGTGAATATAAAGGGTCACATTTGGAAAGATGAATACTAATGGCTACTCCTAAAATATAGGGGAGTGGGGCTTAAAATATATACATTTGTTTGGTCACTCACTTGCTGTAAAGTCTCTTTAGCAGTTGATTTCTTAAGATAGTCTCTAGATCCGAGTAATTACACAAAAGTATTGATATCCCATACTTTAAAATCCTGGATCATATCTGAAAAGAAGCCTATTCAAAATGTATCTAACCAATGGAAAACTCAAATACAGTTCCCATAATTAGGAAATATTTAGCATGGAAAGCTAGAGATTGGTCACATGTAAGTATTGGAACATGTGCAGTATTAGGATATGGCCAGGAAATATTCCTCCCTAATGTCAGTGTAACCTATTTAAAGGAGCAGGGAATCTTCACTTTGAATAGGTTAGACAAGCCAATGGAAACCAATATTTGGACACAACATTGGATTTCAACACAAGATTTCAAACTGATGATTCAATAAGCACATCAATGGGAACAATATTTGGCTTAACTAGGAATAGCACATGTGGGGCTAAAGGAGACTCATGATGAACTCTCTTGGGCATGGAACAAGGAGAGGGGGTAATATTCTATAAAATTAGGATATTTGGCTCTTCTTTCTCCTCTAGATGATGAATAGTTCTAGTGGTAGTCTAATATTTGGAAAGTGAGAGAACCTTCAAAATGTACCCTCTTTATGTGGTTGGTTTTAATGAACAAAGTATTGACTTGGGATAAGCTACAAAAAAGGAATAACATGTTAACGTATTGTAACTTCAAAAGATATTCCAGATGTATTGATTGTGTTCCTCCATCAGGAGATGAGTTTGGCCATGTAAGAGGCATTGAAAGAATCAATGTAAACCTCCATATGTAAGTTGGGTCAATAGTACCCAGGTGTCAATATAATAAATATTATTTTTGTTGTCTTGCCAGACAAGTCATTCCTGTCAGTTAGACAAGTTGGCCTATTAGGTACTAGGTCAAGTTAACAGAAGAATATAAATATGGACGCACTCCCCTTCATTTGCAAGAGAGAGAAGAACAAGTGTGCCAGAAAGAATAGAGAAGCAGTTGTCCGGGTTTTACACTACTTTGGTTGAGTTCTATCTTTGTGTCCTTATGTTTTTTTGCTTGTTGTTCTTTTAGTGATCCTACTAGTGACAATTTGTTTTAAGATATCATCTAATAAAATTAAGAAAACTTAACATGGTATCAGAGCCACCCTGAAAGAAAACATTGCAAAAATAGGGTTTGTTACTCTGAAAAAATCCCCCGATAGATCAACCAGAAAAAGAGGGCTCACTCAAATTGCCCCTGAAGAGCACATCTTTTTGTGAAGACAAAACTGAATTCCAAGAAGTTTCAGTTTTGGACCAGTCACTACTGCTGGGACAAACAAGGGCTTTGATTTTCCTGAGACTCCATCATCAATATTAAAAAAAGAAAGATACAGTCTACCTTGCCCTGGGGAGGCACATATTTTCCATCACTCATCCCTACTAGTGATCCCAACTGGAAAAAAAAAAATATAGGGTTTATGCATCAAACCCTAGGTCATCCAAAAGGAGGTCAGCCATAATTTTTTTTCATCAAGTAAGTACTTCGTATTCCATTTGAAGTTCTCATTCTATTAAAGATGAAAAAGAATACCAAGCTAGATGAAAAGCTTGAAGGTGATGAAAACTTCATACCATAGAAGTATCAGATCATGCTCATCCTACAAGAAAATGATCTAGAAATATTTATAAAGGAGGAACTAGAAGAACCATAAGAAGTTGGAGCCAAGTCCAAATATAACAAGGATATGATCATAGTTAAAAGGATCATAGATGACTCCATCAAAGATAACTTGATCCCTCAAGTATCGTCAAGGGAGACTCCAAAAGAAATGTTTGATGCGCTATCTGGTCTATTTGAAGGAAGAAACATCAATAGAAAGATCACCCTTAGGAATCACCTCAAAAGTGTAAGAGCTCAAAAGTCAGAGACCATGCAGTCTTAATTTACAAGAGTAGTTCAAATCAAGGATCAACTAGAAGCTATTGGTGACATGGTTGAAGAAGCAGAATTTGTAATGACCACTTTGAATGGTCTCCCAAGATATTGGGAATCCTTTATCATAGGAATATTTTTAAGAAGGAAACTAACCAAGTTCCGGTAGTTATGGGAAGAATGTGTTCAAGAAGAAGAAATAATAGCAGCCAGAGAAGAAAAGTTAAATGACAATGAGGATCAAGCCTTGATAGTTCATACCAAAGGAAAGAACAAAAGTAAGAGTAATAACCATCCTAATAGAAAGACTCAAAAGTTTAAGAAGCCCAATAAAGACTTCTCAAATTATGAATGCTTCACTTGTCACAAGTTGGGACACATTGCTATCAACTGTCACATGAAAGCATAAAGAGTCAAAAAGATGAAAAGATTCCAGGTCCATGCTGCTGAAGATAGTGATCAAGAAGTTGAAGAGAAAGTTATGAGGGATGAAGACTCTAATGAAGAGTATGTATTGATCTATTATCTAACAAGTTCAGTCTCACCAGGAAATGACAACTTCCTAGTGGATAGTGGTGCCTCCAAGCACAAGACAGGTTACAAGGACTCACTCTCATGTCTTCTACAAAAGGAATATCAACACAAAGTAATGCTTGCAGATGATTCCCAATACCCCATCAAAGGAATGGGAGAAGCATCCTATAAGTTGGAATCTAGAAAGTCCATGAAGATGAAGTATGTCTTGTATGTCCCAAGACTAAAGAGGATCCTTCTTTCTATCTCAGCCTTAGACAAGAAATGATTCAGAGTTGCTTTTGTGAATGGAAAAGTTCTCATGTGGACAAAAGGAAAAACCATAGATGATGCAATAGAAATTGGAGTTGAAGAAGGAGGACTCTACATATTAAAGGGCCATGTAGATTCAACATTAATGACCAGTACTATAATCCCATGCGATCTATGTTATAGCTGATTTCACCACTCCAGGTGAATCACACTTTGTATGGCCTTCCCCTGTCCCGCTGCAGACTCCTTAGACCCCTTGGACCATTTTTTGTCCTTTGATGTTTCCTTGATCATCCCTAAAAACATGTGAAAAATGATACACGCGACTTTTAAACCTCTAATCGCGTATATACGCGGTTTTGACCACTAAAACTGCGTACATCGGGATGTGTACAAAATCCAAATCCTTTTGGAGTTTTCCTTGACATGGATCCGACTCACTTGACTCCTGGCCTTCCCTATGCCTTGAGATCGCTCGGATTCAACCTTTCATTACCCCTTTGAAAAGCTATATAAGGAACTCTATGGTACATTGAAGGCATATGAGAGAATTGAGAGCAAAGAAACTATAGTCCATTGTTGCCAGAACTTATGCTTGAGTCTGCATCCCTTTGTCCTTTGGAGCACTTTTGTGTTCTTCCCAAGATTTCCTTTTGCTCGTGAGCTTGATATCGAGAGATGGAGGATTGAGGTGGTGGAGGCCCAAGTGGGGGATTCAGTTTCTCTGGTTCACAGACGTGCCGTCAGAGGTTGTATCTATTGTAATCTCTGATTTATATTAATAGAAATATCTTTTCCTGTCCAATAATGTGTGTTTGAATGAATATTTTATCTATGGGATTATGTCAAATGCTTATACATTATTGATTATATATGCTAGAATAGATCTAACACCATGATATATAGTATGCTTGTCTTGTTTACTTGTTGTTGAGGAAGTAATCTATCAATTCAAGTTGAAGTTGGAAAGCTCAATGGGGATCTACTTCAACCATCCAGAATAAGGTACAAGGTCTGATCCTTTAGTGTTAGACATTTAATTTATATTGCATATTGGAAAGGATTGATTTCTGGAGTCAAGCTGTCTATTGTGGTACCCCAAGCCATAGGAATTTCTCTCCGTAACAGAATTGGCAACTCCGCTAGGGATGTTCCTTGTTTTTATTTGGGGTTTGCAGGCACAATGGGCTTGATATTCTTGATTTGCTCTTTGTTTCTCCTTGTTTCTATGTTGCATTTTATAGTATGTTCATCCATTGACACTCCCCTTTATTGGTTTGACCCTTGGCCTGATTTTTACCACTGCCTTCTCTGTATACGCAGGTTTTTGGCCAAAAGTTGTGTACATATGTGGATGTTTGGCCAAAAGTCGCGTATATATGCAGTTGTTCTTTAAACAGTCACGTATGTCCTCCCTTTTGGTGAGTTTGATGTTGTGGGAAGTTGTTGGGTGGGTTGTGAGTGTGGTTGGGTCTTCCTTGGGTCTGATGTTGTCTGTTGGATGCTTCTTTTGCGACCAGAGACCGCTTTTTCATTGATTTTTCTTTGAAAGTAGTTTTAGTCATTTTTCCTTTTTGTTTTGCCATTAGTGCATTACTCTTTTTGTCTCGGTGTCTTGTTGGGATTGTGTTTTATACTTGCTACAGAGACTGAGAGTTTTAGATGACTTTTATTGCATTTTTCATTCTTTTATATTGAAAAATACAAGGTAGTTGCATTTTTTGCATATGGATTTGAGGAGGTAATGGCATTGGATTGCTTGGATGAGAGTTTTATTTAGGATTTCATATAGGAAGGATTGCATTGTCATTCAAAAAGGAATATATATTTATGCATCTCATGTAGTGGCATACCCTATTTTTCATTTGAAAAAGATTGCACTTAGCATTGTTTGTTATGGTGTGCATATTTATTTCACTATTGAGTCATAATGTCATTAGTTGCACGGCCATTTCCCTTTGAGTAATTACAGCCAATTAAAATCAACGCATAATAAAATGAATTACACTCTTTTCTTTTATAGGGTGCACCAACAAGAATAGGTTTTAGGGTCTTGGAATAGTTCATTGTGAGTAAATTCTCCAAGACCACTAAACAACAACATGTATGTGTTTGTCTAGGTGAGAGTGTGAAATTCCTTGGTATAACCAGTGTTTCTCAGGATCCTCCTCTCAAAAGGGAGTTAAGCACGAGGCAGTGTGAGCGGTTATTGATTGGGATGACCCCTAGTCATAACTAAGTAGCACCGGAGATATTTCTAGGATTGTATTTGTATCTGGGGGCTCTTTCAAGAGTTTTGGGATTTGCTACCCTGCCCATATGATCAATCCCGCCTGCGACTGTCTGCCTGAGCATTGATTATATTGAGGTGACCTTAGTTGCCTTACCTAGGTTATCGAGGGGGTACTTTGCAGGGGTTATTCTACGGGTGTCCCGGCCAGGTAGAGGTCGGACAACACAGTCGCTTTAAGCGTTGAAGATGAGGGCCACTATAATTGGTTATGTACCTATGTTTGTAGTGTATGGGAGTTTCAAGCCTCTCCTAGGAGAGACATACTTGCTGCATTCGGGAGCTCACATATCCTCCCCTTGGTTTGCTTGTATTTTGGCTGTAGATTTTCTTAGAGGTGTGCTCTTTGTGCACTAGTTGGCCTTTGGGATCGCAGTTACTTGAGTATATTTATGCTCTTTTGAGTTTGGGTCCTTTTATTTTTGGCATGCCTGGTATCCTATCACCCATGCTTGGTCCTAGTATGGACCTTGGTGTCATACTTGGGGCCATCACAGCCCCTTACCCTGCTCATAGATTTGGGAATGGTCACATTCTGCCCTCTACTCCATTTGTGGAGGATGTTGACTCCATTCTCTCAGTCTTTACACCGGTGGTCACCCTCATGGGGGTGGTAGTGGATGCGTGAATGTTGGGTCTACACCTTATTTTCCTTTTTATGTCCCATCGTTCACCGCATTGTTTCCTTTGGGAGCAGTTGTCATGATCATTCCTCCCTATTCCCTATAGTTTGGATTCTTTATTGACTATTTTGGGTTGTTTTGGACTAATACGATTGTCATGTAGGGTCCAGTTTTTGTACACTCTGTCTGAGCTTTCGACCCATTCGTGCCTATCATAGGTATTATGTCTGAACTGGCATATAGGTTAGGATATCACACCCACTTGCACTTATGCATTGCCTTATGACCATTCCATCTTAACCTCAGGTACAAACCCATTCCATGGTATCACGGAACCTTCATGCTGTTGTTAGAAGTGGTACTATGTGAATGGTAGAGCTTTCCTAGACATGGGTGTCCTAGTTAGCTCCCCTTTGCATTTGGTACCCATGATGTGAGTCCTATCTTAGGTTCGGGAGTCCTTTCTATAGTACCACCATGACTTTGAGTAAGAGCTTCATACTCCTCTTGATCTTTTTGCTAGCCTTTTTCCCAGGACTCCCTCATATCAAGTTGTGAATGCATTATCATGAGCTTTTCCTACCTTATTGAGCTTTATGTCAGCTTCCTTGACATCGCGTTTCAGCCATATAGCCCGAGCTTGCCTCGTGTCTAGCCATGCAGAGCCATTTTTTATATCATTCGCAGCTTGTTTCCCTTTTTACCGGGAGGGGATGTTCCCCCGAGTGTCGATATCCTACACATGTATCCTTGCATTGAGCATAGGTATGTTTCAATGCTTGGAACTAGTTTGTTTGCCCTTATGACACTCGTCTCCTCCTAGTTTGTAACTATAAAGCAATTTTATTCTTTTTCAAGCTTTTTAAATAACTGAAAAAGTCCAAAAAAATCAAAAAACCAAAAATCCTGACAAGGAAAGATGTTATCTTTGGAAACTGTCAAGTCGTGTCGCCTTCGAACAGAGCACTGTATATCACATCCATTGGTTGGGTTATAGTTTGACTTTAGGAGATGTACTTATTTATCTGAGTTTATCTCCACCGACTGGTTAAGCTTCCAGTCCCTATAGAGCCTCTATCGATGCCTCCTGTGTCGCAGAGATGTCCTAGTTTGTATATCAAGTCTATGCTGCCTTCATTCAGTCACCATACGTCGTTATGCTCTTGTTCGAAGGAAGTTGAAGCCTGGGTCGGCCATTCCTCAGTTATTTTGACTTTGCATGTCGGCCATTCCCAGTACAGTTACTGGTTCATGCACCTTGTGATCAAGTCCTTTCACATTATACAGCTTTGCTGAGTACCTCGTGTTGGATGATGGGGGATGCCTTAATGCCCTCCTTCCAGTGGATTTCATCCCATCGACTTCAAATCATTTATTATAGGATTGGAATCTAGAGTCATTTTGAGTGCCTTGAGACTTGTAGTCATCAGTGGCAGGTTCTCTCACCATCGATAGTCTTTGGGAATACATCAATGTCCCCTGATCGATGGATCCTCTCAAGTGTTCAACCTCAACACATTTATTCACACTTGTTAGTTTGCACTCTAGTACCTTGATTCCCATTTTCATTATCGGTGGGTGATCTCGCATCTGTTAACGGTATACATCAATGACCAGTAATCAGACGATGGACTACTATGTTCGACCTCGACACCTCTATTCACATAGTAGGACATGTACTCGTAGCGGTGTGTGTAGAAGACTTTCCAGATTGGTGGCATCTTTAATATTCTACCTCCTTGATCGTGCCATTTTTCATGAGATTTCAGCTCTCGTGACTTGATTCCAGTATATGTCAGACATTTCTAGCCACTATGGAGATCTTGATCTGTTATATATCTTCAGCCATTATGGAGATCATGGTCCTTTGTATATCTTCATCATGGAGATTCTGATCTATGTATATTGTACGTGGCGATGACCACTTATGTGATATCTTGTATCATGCCTATTCATGTCCATTGTACTCTTATGTATCCAGGACTGCTATATGTATTTGCAGTTATGTGCAAAGTTGTATCATTGTACTATGTTGATTGGATGGCTGGTCTTCCATTTGGGATCCTTCATCAATCCACTTCTGGATGGACTTATAATGTATTTCGGCCATCGTATGACCCCTCTGACCTCACACATTAGGGGGCATCTGTTATAGCTGATTTCACCACTCCAGGTGAATCACACTTTGTATGGCCTTCCCCTGTCCCGCTGCAAATTCCTTAGACCCCTTGGACCATTTTTTGTCCTTTGATGTTTCCTTGATCATCCCTAAAAACATGTGAAAAATGATACACGCAACTTTTAAACCTCTAATCGCATATATACGCAGTTTTGACCACTAAAACCACGTACATCGGGATGTGTACAAAATCCAAATCCTTTTGGAGTTTTCCTTGACATGGATCCGACTCACTTGACTCCTGGCCTTCCCTATGCCTTGAGATCGCTCGGATTCGGCCTTTCATTACCCCTTTGAAAAGCTATATAAGGAACTCTATGGTACATTGAAGGCATATGAGAGAATTGAGAGCAAAGAAACTATAGTCCATTGCTGCCGGAACTTATGCTTGAGTCTGCATCCCTTTGTCCCTTAGAGCACTTTTGTGTTCTTCCCAAGCTTGCCTTTTTCTCGTGAGCTTGCTATCGAGAGATGGAGGATTGAGGTGGTGGAGGCCCAAGTGGGGGATTCAGTTTCTCCGGTTCGTAGACATGCTGTCAGAGGTTGTATCTATTGTAATATCTGATTTATATTAATAGAAATATCTTTTCCTGTCCAATAATGTGTGTTTGAATGAATATTTTATCCATGGGATTATGTCATATGCTTATACATCATTGATTATATATGCTAGAATAGATCTAACACCATGATATATAGTATGCTTGTCTTGTTTACTTGTTGTTGAGGAAGTAATCTATCAATTCAAGCTGAAGTTGGAAAGCTCAATGGGGATCTACTTCAACCGTCTGGAATAAGGTATGAGTTCTAATCCTTTAGTGTTAGACATTTAATTTCTATTGCATATTGGAAAGGATTGATTTCTGGAGTCAAGCTATCTGTTGTGGTACCCCAAGCCATAGGAATTTCTCTCCGTAACAATCTATGGCATATAAGGCTTTCTCATATTCACTACAAATCATTACCAATTGTGAGCAAGGTTGTGACTGGTCTACCATAAATTTAGATAGATCATGAAAGAGTATGCAAAGGATGCACACAAGGAAGAATACTAAGAACCCTTATCCAAACATTGACAGTAAAGCAAAAGGGATCATAGATATTATCCACTCAGACATATGCATTCCAATGCAAACCACTTCATTAAGTGGGTATGTTTGCTATGCTTCTTTTATTAATGATTATTCCTGCATGACTTGGATATACTTATTGAAAAAGAAGGGTGAAGTGTTTGAAAGGTTTAAGGAATTTAAGGCCCTAGTAGAAAACCTCTCTGAAAAGAAGATAAAGATATTGAGGTTAGATAATGGAGGAGAGTTCAAATAAAGTGAATTAAATGAATACCTCAAAGAAGCTGGGATTAAGAGGGAGCTCACCATTCCCTATAATCCACAACAAAATGGTGTGGCGAAAAGAAAGAATAGATATATCATGGAAGTTGTGAAAGATATGATACATGATCAATATCTACCAATGTACCTATGGGCATAAGCATCCAGAAACGCAATATATGTATAGAATAGAATCTCTCACATTTCCCTTGGGAACAAGACTCTAGAAGAGATTTTTTCCGGAGAAAATCCTGAAGTAAGTCACCTAAAGATATTTGGTTGTCCTGTATACATACACATTCCCAAGGAGAAAAGATCAAAGTTAGATCCTTCAAGAAAGAAAGGATTATTTGGAGGATATAGTGAGCAATAAAAGGCTTATTGAATCTATATCACAGGATACCGTCAAATTGAAATTAGCATAGATGCCGCATTTGACAAAGATATGGATTTCATAAAGTTAAAGAAAGATAAGGAATATGAAAGAGGAACATGAAACTACCAAAGCTATGGAAATTCATAAACCAGTTCGGAATGAAGAAGAAGATCGGATGCCTGAGGATCATGATATGACAGAACCTCAATCACCTAAAGCATTTCCCAGTGA
This sequence comes from Pseudotsuga menziesii, assembly GCA_001517045.1. Classification (NCBI taxonomy): domain Eukaryota; kingdom Viridiplantae; phylum Streptophyta; class Pinopsida; order Pinales; family Pinaceae; genus Pseudotsuga; species Pseudotsuga menziesii. The sequence goes on from LPNX010430734.1 coordinate 770,550, forward strand.
AATGATTTCACGGAATAGAAAACATGCCTGGGATTGTGAAGTAATCGAAGAAGCAAAAAGACATGGTGCCCTAGAAGGAACCATCAAAGAAAGAAAGAATCCAAAGCGATACCCTAGTTATGTGGCTTTGATGTCTGATATAGTTGATAAAGAACCAACATGTTTTGAAGAAGCAATAAAACAGAAGGAGTGGGTTGATGCAATGGTCGAGGAATACCAATCCATTATAAAAAATGGTGTATGGGAAATAATACCAAGACCAAAATACAAGTCATTGGTATCCTCTAAATGGATCTTCAAAACTAAGAAATAAGTATATGGTAGTATAGAGAAGTACAAGGAAATATTTGTAGCTCGAGGATTCTCTCAGAAAGAGGGAATCGACTATGAGGATACCTTTGCATCAGTGTCTAGGTACACCTCAATCAAAACCATCCTTTCCTTGGCATCCAACATGAAGTGGAAGTTACATCATATGGATGTAAATAGAACCTTTCTAAATGGATTGATTGAAGAAGAATTATATATCGAATAACCACAAGAGTTCGAGACTAATGATTAAAAAACTCATGTATGTAGACTCAAGAAGACATTTTATGGTTAAAGAAAGAACCCAGAGCATGGTATATATATGGAAGAATTGATGGATTTCTAATGAGCTTAGGATTTACCAAAAGTAAAGTAGATTCCAACCTCTACTATAAAGTTGAGGATGACGTGGTTATGATATTACTACTATATGTAGATGATTTATTCTTAACGGGTGAAGATAAACCCATCATCGAATGTAACAAGAAGCTTGTTGCGGAGTTTGAGATGAAAGACCTTGGAATGATGCATTACTTTCTAGGTCTTGAAGTATGGCAGTATCCAGATGAGATTTTCCTACACCAAGGAAAATATGCAGTAGAAATACTAAAGATATTTGGAATGATAGATTGCAAGGCTATGACTACTCCGATGACAACAATTTTGAAGTTATTGAATGATGATTCTTCAGAAGCAATTGATGCCACCTTATACAGGTATATTATTGGTTATCTAATGTACTTAACCAATACAAGACCAGATATATGTTTTGTTGTAAACACACTAAGTCAGTATATGGTGAATCCCAAACATATTCACCTAATTGGAGAAAAACATGTAATGAGGTATCTAAAGGGGACTTTAAATTATGGTCTCAGATATGCATCAAGTGGCGAGATTGGATTAGATGGATTTACATATTCAGATTGGGAAGGAAGTGTTAAAGACAGAAAAATCACTTCAAGATGTAGCTTTAGTCTGGGATAAGGCATGATCTATTAGTTCAATAGAAAGCATACCAGTATTGCACTTAGCACGGAAGAGGCTGAATACATTGCAGCATGTTCAACATGTAGCGAAGAAGTATGGATTCACAAGATGTTGGAAGTATTATTTGATGCAGAGATAGATGTTACTAATATTCTTTGTGATAATTAGAGTTGTATCAAGATGACAGAAAACCCGGTGTTTCATGACAAGACAAATCATATCGAAGTTAGATATCATTTCATCTAGTATATGGTTCAGAAAGGAGTTGTAAAGCTCAAGTATGTTCCTATAGAAGAACAAGTGGCAGATGTGTTGACTAAGCCTCTGTCTCGTGTAAATTTTGAATACTTTCGAGACAAGCTTGGTGTAGTCCAAAAGGACCTCTCTCAAAAGAGGGAGTGACAATAGATGGAAGAAGGATGCAGTGGTGGTAGCTCATTCTAGAGTAGGGTAAGTCTATCTAGGCTTGTTGGACCAAAATGGTTAGTAAGTCAGATGAGTCATGTTGATCCTAGGGGGCTTAGTATGTCTGGATAGATCGGTTTAACCCAAGTGGGTTTGTAATCCAGGACAAGGCTTGTTGGTCCCTAGGAAGATCCATCTGTCTAACTAGGCTTGTTGGATCAAAAGGGTTAGTAAGCTAGACAAAATTCCCGGATGGATCTACCAGCCTAACTCACTGTGATGCTACTCCAAGATAGTTAGAGGGAAAGATGTATCTTCAGTATTGTTATACTGATGAGTGTTGAGATGTTTGCTTTAGTATTGTTATACTGATGATTGCTGAGATGATAGTTTTAATATTGTTATATTGATGGTTGTTGAGATGATTGTTGAGATAGTTTTAGCATTGTTACACTCATGATTGTTGATTTTTGAGATGATTGCTGAGATAGTTTCAGTATTCCTATACTGATGTAGCAAGTTTGGTATTCTCATACTAATGATTGTTGATTGTTGAGATGATTGATGAGATAGTTCCAGTATTCCTATACTAATGTAGTAGGTTCAGTATTCTCATACTGATGATTGTTGAAATGACTGTTGATTATTTTGTTTCACTATTTATATACTAATGATGATGTTTGATTCAACAGTTTTATGTTTATGGTGATGATGATGTTCCAGCATCTCTATGCTGGTAATGCAAATGATGATCTAACATTATAGATGATTTTGTTTTTAGCACTGACATGTTAATGAGGTTGTTGTTGATGTCTCAGTATCTATATATTGATGTTGCAGATGATGTTTCAGTATCTATATACTGATGTTGCAGATAATGTTTCTGTATTTACATACTAATGTTGCAGACAATGTTTTAGTTGTAGATTATGTTTCAATATTCACATACTGATGTTGGGAAAAGATGACTTAGCATTCACATGCTTATGTGGCAGAAGATGACTTAGCATTCACATGCTTATGTGGCAGAAGATGACTCAGTATTCACATACTGATGTGGCAGAAGAAGATTCAATATTCACATACTGATGATTCAGAAGATGATCCAGTATCCTTATACTGATGTGACTAAATATGATTCAATATTCACATAATGATGCTACAAAAGATGATCTAGAAGTTGATTCAGTATCCATTTACTGATGCAATAGAAGATGATTCATTGTGTATAGAAGATGATTCAGTATTCACATACTAATATTGCAAAATATGATCTAACTGAGATCGATGATGAATATGTGCGATGGTGTTCCAAAACTTCCTATGACATATAAAGACTCACCAACCAGTTGTACAGTTGTGGTAGTAGTTGCTTGCTACGTTGGTCGAATACCTTCCTAGTTAAGAGGGAGTGAAGTATT
>LPNX010430750.1:4011-18913 GCA_001517045.1 Pseudotsuga menziesii
AACAAAACCATTGATAGCAGACTGTATTAAGTTCTGATACCCAGATAGGTTTGAATGTAGATAAATAATAAAAGAGATGATTCCTGTTTTGTCATAAGAATCTCATGTGTTCATTCCTTTGAAATGCAGAAACATTTCCGGTCTAATTAGGTTTTAAATCATTACATATGCATGTATGGGAAGTGGCATGTAGTTTCTTCCTTTCTGCTGTACTGCAACTTAAAATTCTGTATAAGTTTACCTGTGAATATCTGCATGATGCAGCCAATCGGGAGCATTAATGAGCGTTTTCAAGGCTTATGCCTAAAAGATAGCGGTGTCCTCTATGAAGACCCTTTTATTCAGGTATTTCTTCTGATACATGCTTCACGGTTTCGTGTAATAGATGTTCCAGCAAGCTTGTTGCATCATGGGATTCTTACCTAAGAATAAATACAGGAAGTTTTATCTGGCAGTGGCTTGGGTTGGTGTATTTGATGGTGTTGGATTTCACCCACAGGGGCACTTGTGGAATTTGAGTGGACTTCCCACTGCTATTGGTTTGTATGCCTTCTGCTTTTGTGGCCATGCTGTGTTTCCCAGCATCTATTCTTCAATGAAAGATCGTAGACAGTTTTCTCAGCAATGTGCCTACAACAACCATCTTTATTATGTAACAGAACTATGTGGCAGTCTGATTATTTTTCGCAGTATATATTTCATGTTACTATGAAATAGTAGACTTACTCTATAAAATCATACTGTGTTGCAGGTGTTGATTCTGTGCTTTGTAGTTTGTACATTGATTTATGGGAGCATTGCTGTGATGGGATATATGATGTTTGGGAATAAATTGGAATCCCAAGTAACATTGAACCTCCCAAGGACACTGGTAGCCTCAAAAGTGGCAATCTATATAACAATCTTATGGCATTTGTATTTTTTTTTAAAACAGTTATAGCCGTGGATACAGCGACGGCATTTTTTTTAAAATTTCACAGTCGTGGATACAGCGACAGCTCAGCGTGGATACAGCGACGGCCCGGCGTGGATACAGTGACGGACCAGCGTGGATACAGAGACGGCCAGGCGTGGATATAGCGACGGCTTAGACATCTTAAGAAATATAGAACATTGTCGCTCTTGCAACGCAAATTAGGGGTCGTCGCTATTGTGACGAAAAAAGTGCCACGGCAAAAAAAACACTTAGACGTGGAAATATCCACGCTTATCCGTGGATATTGCCACGTTTTTGCCGTGGCAAAATTGATCACTTGTACTAGTGACTGCTCCTACCCTCATCAATTCCTAAACTTTCTTCAAAACAAGACAAATTGGCTATTTTATCTAAACCTTCGACAACTTGATGATCAAATGGTTTATTTTTGTTTGACTACTTTGTATGAGAAATTATGTGATGTGGATCATAATTGATTCTTTGCTCCTTTTGGAAATCCATAAATTCTAATAACTTTTCTATAACCAATAGGGCACTTTTATTTTTGAAAATAAATGTTGGGCTATAGGGCAGACCCAGGTTTTGTACCATTCACTTCGCACCAACAAACGACCCACAGTGTTGGCCCTTTTGGCAACAACCTGTGAGCAGGTTGTAGTCTCACCTGAAACAGCTACGGGATGCCGCAGAATCAGGTTTCTGCAAGTAGAAGAGGGATATTACTGTACCTTTAGCCTTTAATAACTTATATTCATATAACATAGAGCTTCAACATTCACATATATAACTTCATAGCTAAATAAACAGACAGTAACTTGCTTAACCCTTTACTGGGAATTCACAGCGAGGTATTAAGTTAGCAGTGATCTTATTTATCAGATATATGTTTATCAATGCATGAAAGAACATAACAGAAACAACACAAAGAACCACAACACAAGATATAACGTGGTTCACCCCAAGTGTAGGGGCTACGTCCATAGAACTGTGTTTTATTCAACTCTTTACTAAAACCACAGTTCTAATATGCGCACTCAGCTATAGATCCTTTCAAGTCCTTAAAGCCATGCACATAGCTGTAGGCCTCTGTGCACACAGCTGCAGATTTCCTTAATCACCCAAAACCCTCTGTGCACATAGCTACAGAGGTCATCCACGCACACAGCTGGGACTTAACCTTCTTACAAAACAAGCCTTAGCTTCGCATCAATTCATCTTACATCAAAAGCCTAACCCGACTTCTTTACAAGAGTGCTTATTTATAGTGCACTTATTACAAAACCATGGGCTTAAACCATGGGCACCCCGAACCCTAAGCCCTGGACTTAAACCATGGGTTTATTACAAAAAGAGGACTTTGACTCAACCTCGACACCCCTAGGATTGTTTTGAGTCATGAATCCACTTACAACTTCCACAAAAACTGCATAGTTACCAAAATTAGGGACCGCTAAGGTGCACGCCCCAACAATAAACGGACCAACTTTAAGAGGAAACTTAACATTTGAAGACTCTTTGAATGCCCCAAAATGCTCTTCTTCTGCACACAATATTTTCCTCATAAACTCAAGTGCAAATATTCTTGGAGTCAGAAAAACAGGTAGCTTGTATGGTTCCCCAGTGAACCCATACACCCTAAAAATAGTAAAATATTTATATAAGAACCAGTCTCCTATTTTATCCTCTGAGGAAGACTGTAGCATGAGCTTCATTTATTCTAACACCCTTGGTAATACATCATCAAACAAAAACTTATACATCTCAGCCATAATTATATTTATAAACTCAAACATATTGATTTGTTTTGGAAGATCTGGAGAGAAAATGGTGGATAGGAATTGCAATTCCGACACATTTGAACACAACAACATATTCAGTAGGTATGAGTGATATTTAAAAAACCTAACTTTGGGAAATTCGACCAATTGGACATGGATAACTCCATCCAAATACTCATCCAGATTGAAACAATGGATTAAATGGGACTCGGGCTGAACTAAACTTATTCTCAATAAGAAACCTAAAACAACTTCGCTGATATGAATATCATCATTCAAACCAAGAATTTGGCTGACTAAATACATAACCATGTGTAGGTCTCTTTTTTGAAAATGTTAACATTATATGGTAGAAAAAGTCCTTCTAATGACTGACCATCTTTCAGAATACTAGACATAAATTGGCATCTAACTTCGGTTTTACAACTTTTATACATTTCGACTAAGACCGACTCATTCAAAGACTCACAATTATCAGGTAGGTTTAGTATTCTGCAAATGGCTTTTGCATCAACCTTACAAAGTATTTTGGATGTGGTATGACTCATGACAACTCTTTTGGAAGGGGAATAACTATTTGTGCACCATTCAAAAAATTCAGGAAATGGTAAGGGTTGCTCAATAGCAAAATAATATGAAAAAGAACTGCAGATATTTAGAACATCATTTCCTTGCAAATTACACTGCCACAACCGCTCCTTTGAGACTGATACATTTCCAACTGATAAAACAGGGTCACATACGTTTATTTCCCTATCAATAACAAATTCCTCCCTCTCATCCAAAGCCCTGCATAAAACTCCTAAACCCTGTTCCTTTTCCATAACGAACAATGGTAGCAACTCTTTGAACCAAGTTAAGTGTTTTAAGGCTTACTTGTGGTTGTAAACACGCAGAAGTTGACTTTAGAAAGATGGAGGACTATCTCCTTCCTTTTGCCTGCAACACACAAATAAAATGATTTTTTAAACCAAGTCAACTTTACCTTTATACGATGGTCCTTTCCAGAGCCCTCATCAAGCGGTTTTTCCCAAACTACTTTTCTCCACGGAATTCACTTCAAGTTTCGACATGGAACATGGTTTACATTCCGATACCACCTTTCCCTTTTAACCATCTCGTAACTTTACCCTCTGGAACCAATAATGACCGTCGATGAGTTTTCACTTTTTTGTTAAACCGTTGGATTGAGATTGGCTGTACACATTCCGCTAGCCTTTTTAATTTTTTCAAGTGTGCATCTTTATTCAGTGGACTGTCCCTCAGCCGTAGATTTTGTTTGCTTTATTCCATAACCATTGATCTTTAAGCTTTGTTAACCACATCTGCTTCTCCACATAACTTATCTCCTATGCATCTTTACCTAGTGGATCCATTTTAAACCGTAGATTTCACCCCAATCGCTTTACACCTTCGTATTGCATGCCAAATTAACCATTATGCGCAATTTAATAATGGAATCAAAACTATTAAACCTTGAAAATTTTATGTATCCTTTTATCTTCCTCAATCATAGCTCTTCTCAACTATTCAACATAGAGGTGTTAACAATGGGAAGTGAGATTGCAAATTTCGTAACTTCCGACCCCGCAACTTGAGATTTCTGCACCGTTGATTTTTGCAGGTGGTTTCTGAGCCGTCGATTTGGTTCCAGCCTACAAAACCATTTGGGATAGTTTTTTTCCATCACATTTTCTCTCTGTCATCCTATTTCCTCTGAGATATTTCCTTGCATATCGTCGAACTGATCAATGGAAGACGGGAGGGAGCGTGATAGTGTGGAAATGTCAAGAAGTGGTTCACGACCATGCCCTGTGTTTCGATGAACAGTAAAGGTTCTCGATAAAATTTTTAATTCTGCATGATAATGTGGTATGGGTATGTGACATGACTTTGGATCGTTGAGTGCATCAGAGTAGTGGTTCTGTAGTTGCGTGCACATACAAGTAGAGACAGTTGAGTCGATACAGGTTGTGTGCATATCGCTAGTAGGAGTAGAGTAGAAAGAGAAGGAGAGAAGATCAAAGAGCATGAGAGGGAGGAAAATTATGTAAAGATAAAAGAAGAGATATTGAACAGAGCCTGCAGATTTGTGCACAAAAAAAAGGTTCATTTATTTCCTCATGCCACATGAAGAGCACCTTGTGGTTTTTTCCTGGATTGGTTTCCACATTATATGTTGTGTATATGTGTGAATGTTGAGTATCTTAGTATATGCGTAAATTTTGTGTTGAATGACTGGTTGATTAGTGTGTTGCAATTGGATAAATGTATGACTAATGCATTATATTAATGAGTATGATTATGATATCTATTCATTGTTAGTTCTCTTAAGTCACATAAAGAAGGGTTGGATCACATATTGGTATTGAAATATTGTGCATAAAAGTAAGCCACCATCCTGGTCTTCGTAGGAAACCTTGGCACATATCCAAGGTACTAAAAAACCCTCCCACGCCAACTGCAGAAATGTGGTTTTGGAAGTTACCCATAAAACTGAGATATCTCGGGTGAGATAACATCTTTGTAGTAGGTGCTGTCGGCTGAGATTCGCTCTGTCGTGTTGATATCTTGGGATTTGTTGTGCTGAGAAGAAGGGATTGAACTTGGGTCCAGGGGCAGAGAGAGGGAAGAAAGACAACAAGTCCCTCTTGTGGTGTTATGCAAAAGGATGTTCCTTTTATCTCAAGCCCTTCATCTTCAAATTTTTTATCTTAGGGGATCTGTCTCCACCTTGGCTTGGATTGCATAGGTGCATGCATAACTATATAAGATAGAACCAAAACATTTTAGGCTATGATCATATTTTTGTAGGAGCAATCACTGCAATCCATAAATAATTAATCACTAATGTGTGGGATGAGCAACGATTTTGAATTGAATTGGGTAGGGCCATGTGCACTATATATGAAATAGGAAATTCCACAGCCTTCTATTAAACCTAATTGACCATTTAGAGTAAAGAAAACAATTTCAAGAATCGCATATGTCGTTAATCAAATTAGTTTTACGCAAAGGTCACTTTCAATATAATTTATTGAGAAATTAATCAAAATAAAGATGTTGAAAAAACTTAAATCAAAATAAAGATGGGGAGGAAATATTGAGGAAAGCACTTGGACGTTGTACTAAGGCCTCGATGATGTTTATTTTGAGATTTCAGTTTCTTAGAGGTACAAATTATGGAATACTGCCCCTCTACATACCACTAGTGAGGTGTTTGAACCAAACAGGGCAGATTTGAAACCAATTATATTAACACAAACATAAACAAAGAGACACACATAACACACAAGATAACAATTTTCTATTTTATTCCTTTGAAAAATCACAAAACAAATTACAAATGACCTATTTATATACAAGCATACACATTTCTTAATAGGATTCTCTAGAAGCTTCTTCCATGACCATATTCAAATATTGAGGCTATCCTAATGTAGAGGCTTCCTTGTACATCCAAACAATTGGCTCCTTCAAAGCTTGTCCTTCTACAATTACTGATATTTTCATGGTGAAATTCTCAAGCCACAACAAACATTAATTTCTCATGTGGATCTACATTCAATTTCTATACATGTCGAATTTAAATCCAGCACTGGTATCGTTTAATTTTGTCATTAGTGTTTTTACCTTCTAGATCGTTCCTACTCCTTCACAGTCTTCATCCTTGACCTCTCCTATTGATGTTATAAATATGTTCCTTCATATTTCCCTATGATCCAAGGCTCAAGCCTTTGAATTACCACCATGATACACACTATGATTGCCTTGTGGGATATGACATTCGACCTTCTCCATCGAACCTCCTTGCAGTGACTCCTTTTCACAACATCCATGCTGAACTTTGAAATTTTTATCCGAGACAAGATTCGACACACCACCAAAATTCTCCATCGGTGTTCCAAAATGGTGGATCAACTACAAACACTAATAGATATCCCAAAACTCACCTTGTTGTCGCACCATTAGCACATTTCTATCGGTGTTGCATCCTGCAACTTTTAACTCTGCTGCTCCTCATATCACCATTGATATTCTATCAAAGTTACTCCTGTAGACATGGGTTATCAAACATTCCTCTAGCAACTTATCTTCAATACTCCATCACCAATCCATTATTGTCGACCTTCTATCACTTGATCCTATGCGTCGCTACAAACTTGACCTTTTGTTGAACACACCAATACAACAACACCAATCTGTCATTGATGTAGTGATGTCAACACTTTCCATACTCATATTCATTCTAGACTTTGATGGGGAATATTCGATATGTCACCACATGTCCCATTAGGGCTCTTCATCGAACCTTATCTATCAGTCTTTTCCCAATCGACATCTCCATGCAATTACAATGTTCTAATACTAAGGACCAATTTGCATTAGCCACTTGTAAGAACAATGGGGATTTACATTGGACCTTCCAAACAAACACTTTTATTTTAAATCCACCACCACCACCTAACCGTCAATTCCCTTCTACTTCCACGTGTCAACATTGACTCTCTATCAAACCAAATTCATCGGGGCTCCACCCAAGCTCTCGGGGAGATAATATCTAATTCCCTCTTGGCTTCCACCACATGTGGATCTCTGATCTTTTGTCAGGATTTCTCCATCGAGCATTCACCATTGCACTCTTGTTCACCATGTTGATGCTCTAGAGTCTACCCCAATACCATCTTGGATAATTCCATGTGTCAACACCTGATTCGTTGTTGAGTTATTTTATCAAACCTTTCTATACACTCCTCGACACTACGTCGATTTTTCTCCTTTAACATGATTGTTCTCTCCTACAGGTTTTGGTGAGGTAAATACTCCCAACATTCTTTCCCTCAATTATCTCATCATGGTTTCATCTTTCTTGACTACTTCTTTTGCGAAACATTTATTATGTGATTTCAAAGAGAAAATTTTACTCATTACTCTCTAAAAATAATTAACTTTCATGCTACAACGTAAAACTAAAATAACATACATGGCTACATGCTTACCAAAGCACGAGATACATGACAAAATTTTCCTGCTAGTATCAAATCTCAACCATGCTTACTAAATTGATTCACATGAAATTTAACTAATCATTTTTCTTTTTCTTCTTTGGGCTCCATTCCCCAAACTCTACTATTTTCCACTTCTTCTTTATCTTCTTCTTCTTCCACTCCCAAGAATCAATTTAGTAATCATTTTTCTTTTTCTTCTTTGAGCTCCATTCCCCAAACTCTACTATTTTCCACTTCTTCTTTATCTTCTTCTTCTTCCACTCCCAACCCTTATTGGACACCTCTATTCTTCCACCTAGATTATCTTTGCCTTTCATTATGCCACTACTTTGAAGTATGGGAATTCTGCCATGATTCCATTTATAATATTTATGTAACTTTGTTTAGTTGCTGCTAGCAGCTACCTCATTTTTCATCACCAATCTTGGTGATTTATTAACACCATTCTTTGTAGCCTCATACACGAACCTTGCAATTTCAGTATTGTGATATTTCTAAGATTCTGTCATATCCGTGTCGACTAGCCCTTCCCAATCACATACAAACAATTCATTAAAAAGTCATGGAACTCTTCATGGTCCTTCTTCTCATTTACTTGCATATTTTTTGTAAGCCTTGTTTCTTCATTATGCAATATAGTTACTGCATTTATCGACACATCAATACATTTAAATTCATTGTTACATTATCTATCTATTTATAGAAGTCCATGCATTACTTCCTTTCCATCATTATTTCTAATTTACTTCCATGGAATTTTTCTCTAGTCCATACTCTTTGCTTCTTCAACTACATTCTCCATGGAAGCTTCATCATTATTTCATGTACCCTCACATAGGTACTCACCAATTTCTTGTTCATCTTCTGCATCTTTATTCATAAAACATAGGTTTGCCAACATCATCTTAGTTCTCCACATCATTCCACAACACTTCAATTAGTATTTTCTCCTTGTTGATCTTCATCCCTACATAAAAAGTAACGTCATCCTACTCATGTGATAGCTTATCCTTTGCAATTTCATTTGTAGCTTCATATTTTAAGGAATCCATTTCATCCTTAGGTATTTCAATACCATATTCATATTAAATAAATTTTATTTTAGGTTCACCAACTTTATCATCATCATCATCACCAATAACATTACCCTTGTTTCATTCTTCTTCCTGTGTCCCTGGACTAGCACATTCATCTACCACTTTTTTCTCTTATGTGGGCATAACCTCCAGGGTGTCACTACCCAATTCTAAATCATGTTCCTTCTCTAGGAAGTACTATGCAACTTACACTTACAATACAACAAAAACTGGATTTAGCGTCGAATTTAGCGCTGGATTTTAGTGTATTTTTTTCCCAATTTTGGTGAACAATCTGGTGCTATTGTACAATTTTGTAAAACGCCATCTATTGCATATTTTTTTCCGTCCTTTTTAACATCCATTTTTGCGTCCATTTTTGCGCCCAATTTTTTGCATCTTTTGTTACGCCCTTATTTTCGTCCAATTTTTCATCTTGTATTGCATCTTTTGTTGTGTCATTTGTTACATCCTTGTTTGCACCCAGTTTGATGCTCAGTTTTGCATCCAATGTTGCGTCTTATTTTTCTCCTTTTGTTTGATCGAGTCTTGCACCCAATTTTGCACCATGTTTTGCATCAAATTATGTGTCCAATTTTGCATCTAGCATTGCATCTAGGTTTGCATCCAAATTTGGGCCCAATATTGCGTCTAGTTTTGCATCCAATTTTACTTATAATGTTGCATCCCTTTTTTCATCTAATTTTGCATCTTGTTTTACATCTTTTTTTGAATTTATGTTTGAGTCTAATGTTTCATCTTGTTTTACGTCATATTTTGCATCTAGGTTTGTACCTTGTGTTGCATCTTGGTTGATGTCTTTTTTACATCTATGTTTGAGCCCAATGTTGCACCCAGTGTTGCGCCTAGTGTTGTTCCTAGTTTTGTGCCCATGTTTGTATCTAATATTGCATCCAGTTTTGGGTACAATGTTGCATCCCATATTGCATTCAATATTACGTCTAGTTTTACATCCAATGTTTCGTCCCATCTTGCATCCAATATTTTTTCTCATTTTAAGTTTTTGTTTGCATCAAGTGTTGCTTCCAGTTTTGCACCTGGTGTTATGCCTATTTTTATGTCCATCAATAAACCATATTTTGTGCTCAATTTAATGTCCAATTTAATGTATAGTTAGGAGTCCACTTTTGCATCTATTGTTGTGTCTAGTTTTGGGCCTAGTATTGCATCTAGTTTTGAGTCATTAATTGTTTCTAGTGTTGAGTCTCCTTTTGCATCCAATTTTGCTTTTACTATGACATCCATTTTTGTGTCCACGTTTGTGTCTGACATAACATCCACTTGTGTGTTTGGTGTGGCATCCACTTTTACATCTTGTTTTTCATTTCAATGTTGTGTCTAATATTGCATCCATCTTGCACTACTACATTTTTTACCTTTAGAAATACACTGCAATATCATTAGGGCATGGAGGAATCGAACCACCAACCTCCTGTTTGTTAGGAAGGCACTCTTCCATTGAGCTAGAACCCTTTAAGAATCGGGAAGAGGAGCAATATTAACACAGATTTCATTATTTGAATTCTAATAAAAGACAATAAGATCCAAAGATAGTCATGCTTAAAATCCAATTTATTTTTCCAAACACATTAATAAGCACAAAAATCTACCGTGATCAGGAAACAAAATATCCTAAACAATTACACAATCTGTTAAAGTGGTTTGTAAAAGGGTCTTAGAGAACAAGATAATGTATTGATGCATAGCTAATAACCCGAACTTGAGAAGGACAGAGAATAAGGATGTGTTTAAGAAATAGTTGTAGAATCCAATTGAGGATTGTGTGTTTCTACATAAATGTTTCTATTCGTTGATTATGTGATTTTGTTCAGCAATGGGATGGTAAGAGAAGTAATCATGAATGGTTATTAAAAGAAGATGACTACCTTAAGATTCTTTAAGCCTCACCTGAAGTCTAGTTGTTGCTTCAATTTTAATCATGCTAGGAATAGGTTGTTCAGTTTTGGTGAGACCTCTGGATTTACATGGACTACAGTAAAACCCTGATTGTGATGAAGGAAATAATTTCATTTGCACAGGTGAACTTTCGATTATATTAAAAACAAATCTTGGTGAATGAAATAAATTGAACATAGCTTGAAAATGATAGTGTCATCATGTTAGTGCACTTGATCAAGCATCCTATTTTGATAGCCTCTTGAAGACTTTATTTAGAAGTTCAGATACTCTCTTTAACAACTAAATACGTAGACGTTCTCTTTTACAACAAAAATAAGGTTATTAAACAGAATCTGGATTGAAAATATTTAAGTGCACATAACAAGATACATGGACTCAAAATTGTTTTTAGTTAATGTTGTTTCTTGATGGTACATTTCATCTTCATAAAGCTATTGTCTAAACTGTTGTCTTTGGTTATTTTAGTGTGCAGCATTTTAATGCAGCATTCTGAATCTTAACCTCCTTTCTTAAACAAGCTAGTACATTTTTTCTGGTACATTTCCTAACTATTTACAACGCTGGAATCAGATTGTTATTGATATGTTGTGCAGTACCTCTGACCCTCTAGAATCTAGACATGTATGCATGACCAATTAAAATGTTCATAATGACCAACTAGTTCGAATTGGTGTTTTACCATTACATAAAGGAAAAATAAATAAAGTGGAAAGGCTAGGTTTACCATTTGTAAGGAGACTAATATTATCCCCAAGAAAGAGAGAGAGAGAAATAGTTAATTATTTTGTCACATAATAGACCACAAATATCAAAACATCGTCAGTGTAGAAACCACTTGTCACCAATTATATGCCTTCCAATATTCCAATAAAGTGCCTAATCTCCTCAATGGACCCTTATCCAAGGTTCGTTCCATTTTAGATATCAAATTTGCAGCCTATGAGGATTGAAAATCCCAATAATATATATACCTTTACTTTGGTCTGGTCATGGAATCCATCCAATAGCCCATTGTGGTCAATCAAAGACCTTTCTTATACTACAAAGATCAAGATGGATTTCTTTACAAGTTGAATCAATTGTGTGTTCCAGCTAGATCAACTTGTCTTTTGCTTATCAAGGAGGCCAATTCTTCATCCCATGGAGGACATTTTGGTGTATAGAAATTTGGTGTTGAAAATTATGTTAAAAAATCAACAAATGGGTGCCAATGCTTTCAAGTTGGACCTTCTACCACAGTTAGGCACCCATGATGTGGTGAATGTCAACTAGTGGAAGTGATATGAACCACCTCATTTAAAGGATGTGTCTAGTCACACATTCGAAGGTCACAAATCTAGATTGTCAGCTTCCATTTCCTAAAGATACTCTTTTTGATGTCTTAACTCGATCCACTAGGCAGTGTCACATCACTACCTACTTGGTGTGCTGCAAAGGCATGTTTCCCACTTAGGGTTAATGGGTGCTGCAACCAACATATAGGTAGCAACTTCCCTATCTTCATCGGAAATTGGGGATGATTTCCTCTAAGCAGGGATGAATTGATGAGACTTAGTCTAGTAATATGAGTGAACCTATATTATATCTTTACATTTATATTTTGTACTCTAGTAAACTTTGAAATTTATCCTTATCTCTGTTGGGTGACTTAGTCTAAGACTAAATAGATCGCTCACCCACTTTATTTTTTTTATTGTAGACTTGGGGAATTTTGATAATTCTACCCACAGTTTTGCACTGTATATGTAATAATACAAATGACTATAGTTACTATACAGCACATGTGCAATTCCTCCCCACAGTTTTGTACTGTATGTATAATAACAACACATGAATGTACATCATGTGTACAATTTTGGTTATTCTCTTCTACTCACACACTTGTATTTGTTGGCACTTGTATTGAGTTTCTGTATAATAAATCATTGTATTAGGAAGTTGTAACAAATAGTCAAACTCAGACTTGATAGTACACTTGAAATCTTATTTTAAACATCTATTTGTAATGTTGTTACATGCAATAAAAAATTGCAAATTTCCAAATATATTGCTGGGTTGATGTGAGTGTATTTCTCAATATAAAATACATATCCTGTATATATGTGCATTCCCATATAAAAATTCAATTTACTCTGTTGTCCTCCCTGTGTTTCTCTTGGGCACATCACATCAACACTAAAAAATAAACAGAGTCTAAAGTTTATGGGAAAAATAACAAGTTATAAAGAGATAGAGTATACACTTCAAATATCACATATGCCTGAATAGCTAGCATGACAAGAATCAGAGAAAGTACATCCAAAGTGCCATAGCCAGCATATCCTTACATATTAAGCATACACGAAAACATAGTATTTAAGACCACTCAAGACAAATATATAGAATTCGAGTACACATCTTAGAAGTACAAAGATCATCGAAAATATAGATTTAACAAGCTACAGCTGCAAATGGAGGTTCACGCTCATTCGCGCATTCACAAATTCACTTATTTCATGCACATTCACACTCTTACTACTATTTCATTTACATTTGCATTATCTAATCCATAGTCTCACATTATTCCTCATACATTTACCTTATGCTCCATACATATATCCTTCTTCATGCATTGACATCATATCACTTCCATTGACCTTTGTAACTCAACCATACACCTATAAGAGATTGCCTTCATTAATATGGTTAATACTTTTATACAGGAATTGACACCTACATGTATCTACAATAGAGATCTCCTACTAGAGTAAAAACAAATAAAATCTACAAAGGAGGATGACTACAGAAGTAGAACACTACGGGAAACTATAAGCAAGGAGCATTACAGAAGTTGGAGCTACAACTATCTACAGAAGAGAAAATCTATAACAGTGTGTTGCTACAGGTATCTGCTACTACTGGAGATAATTGTTAAATCCTATTAACTTGCAGAATGCTACAAAAATGACTTCCTATGCATGTCACGCATGATCCCACTCTAGTACACATTCCAATACAACAACAATAATATCCTCCCACATATGTGGATGATCACAACAATAATAATATCCTCCAACATATTATTTTATTAATTTTCCTTAGGAGGCCCATTTTGAGTTGAAATTTCCTCTAATGAATATGAATACTAAAGCAACCAAAAATCTGAAACTAACAAGCCAATAACTACAATGATCTTCAACAGGTTTGTAATGGATGCAGGTTCACTACTCGACAACCACATATTTCTCCATGGAAGTTGTGCCACAAACATTGGGAATGAAGGAAGGAAGAGATATTTCAATATGTGAGAATATGATTAGCAAGGCTGACATTAAATTTGATAGGAAGGTGTATTTTTCATAATTCATGTAGACGAATCTTTGTATGACTTCTTGCAAGATCTCTAAAGAACAAATGTTGAAAGCAAGTTTCTTAAACAATGTTTTTATGGTGCTCTACATAATCTACTCTGTGTGTGCTAAAAGAGACATGCCCTGCTGTAAATCTATCAAGTTCTCTCAAACTAAAGATGACAGTAGATCCTAGACCTATCCAGACCTTGTTAGAGCTGTATTATCTTGTTCCTAGTACTAGTTTTGAAATTTATTTCCTACATTAAAGTATAAATTTTTAATTTTCTGTTTTAAACCCTATCCTAACCCTATTTTTTACAAAAATAAAAATGAGTACGTGTTGAAGTTGAAGCAGAGTGGGTACTATTATGGTGCAAGTTACAAACCTATCGATAATATTGCTAGTATACTCAACTATCGGTTTGGTATGACCATAGGATAAATATATGTATATATAGCCTGGTGGATCCTAATCTGATGAGAGGAAAGCATCAACATGTAATTACCAACTGATTCTAGAAGTACAGAACCCACAACGACCTTGCAAACACTTGAAAACCCTTCAATCTATTGGTGGCCTCAAAAATAGTTTTTAAAGAATCCTTAGTTTATAGCCTATTTATATATTGAAAATTTCAAGCTTTAAGGTTGATGTTATGGATACTGGACCTATGGTTGAAAAATAATAGATGGCTGATGATTAATGAATGATGTTATATGGTATTATGGTTTCTTTCATGTTTTTATGTTTTCCTTAACTAATTCAACATTCTAAATGTATTTGTTGACATATATTCATCACATATGAATATATATATATATATATATG
>LPNX010430750.1:19227-53589 GCA_001517045.1 Pseudotsuga menziesii
TTCATCAACATCATTACAAGCAGCAGAGCCTCCGTGTCAACAAAGTTACAAACCAAGAAATGAAACAACTTAAATGTATGATCCTTCTAGGTATTGCTCTTGTATTTCTCATTTTTAGGGTCATGTTAGCTTTTACATATTGTACATAGGTGTCTAGGAGTTATTCACATCCAAATCTTCCCCCAACCCAACCTCACACACTATGAAAACAATTGGATAGTAAAGACTTAGATTGGGTACTAAAAATTTGAATAAATTCCTATTCAATATCCTACTTAATCTAAAATATGAATCTAATCTCTTTACAGGAATGCTAGCATTTATATCTCATAGTGTTTTGTATTGGTTTTCAAGAAAGCTGTAAAAATATGCAGAATCTGTTGAGAAGGGAATGCCTTTTAATCTAATCATCATAAATAAGAAATATAAGAAAATTTGTTATATACAGACAAGCATTCTTGTCATAGACCCTTCATGGACCTTATTCCAGATAATCATCATATTGCAAAAGGACCTTATTGCAGATAATCATCATAAACAAGAAATATAAAAAACGTTGTTATATACAGACAAGAATTCTTCTCAGAGAACCTTCATGGACCTTATTAAAGATTGAAAATAGTTACACATTAAGTTTCCTAAAGATAAACTGCATTTTGCTCATGCTCAAGTGCCAACAATGGAATATCACTCAACCCTTTTCTTATTTGCCTAAGATTTTTCAGAACTATCAAGTGTGAGGAATGTACAATATAATATATAGTATAGACTAATGTGCTTAAAAGAAACTACAAATGTTTATGGTGAATTCTAACTTTTTAAAGTATATATATAATTGTTGTCCGCAACCTTCCATCCCCTTAAAAATTGGGGGTGTGCTCTAGTCATCCCAGGGACTCATCCTCCCATTCCCACTATTTCCCTTCCCCCCACCTCCATCCCCAAAACCAATAAAACATAGTGTAAAAGATACTGAAGAGCATACAAGATATAATACCACCCTTGTGAGCTATTCATCTTAGTTTAAGTTTTAAAACAAAATTTATGGCATAACCCTAGTCGATATTGTTCAAATTTTGTCACATGGTTAGTCAATGAGTTAAAGTCTATGGAATGAGCTAAACAAATACAAGTTGACTACATTCTATCAAGGTTTAAACTGATGACAATGTAGGAAATGAGACATATTTATGGCATAGTGCACCCCATTTG
Source organism: Pseudotsuga menziesii (assembly GCA_001517045.1). Taxonomy (NCBI): domain Eukaryota; kingdom Viridiplantae; phylum Streptophyta; class Pinopsida; order Pinales; family Pinaceae; genus Pseudotsuga; species Pseudotsuga menziesii. Next base: position 20,440 of record LPNX010430750.1, read on the forward strand.
TCAAAATCATACTTTGCATTGGCATTTGACAAAAAAATATATTACACATAGGACTATTACATTCTCGTAGTCAAGTTTCTCAGAAATGTTTTTGCCATTACTAAGTTTGTCCTACTGCATTCATACTTTTACTATGTTCAATCCACTACCAGACACCAGAATGACCCAGGAGAAAAGGTTTCACCTGGACCACTATCAAAGGTAGCTAACCAAAATTTTATACCCCAATGATACCCAGTTTGAAGAGGAACTCTACCGGGAATCAATGTAGAGAGTGCAGGTTTGATTTCATTGCATGGAGGAAAACTACAAAATGCACACAAACACCTTGTGGTTCACTTGTGCATTCTCATTAAGATACATAGATGAATTAAAATGCATGCATTCCTTTTCCTGGCTTACAATAGAATTCAGTATATTGAAATAATTAATATCATAAAATTAAGCACCTTGTTTTCAGAGCAGCAGTCGGGAAGTTAATAATGTATTTATCAAAAGCACAACCAACTAGGATTAAGGTAGGCAACTCCAAATTCCTTATGATTCTCCGCAATTGAGACTAATGCTTTGAGTAGGCTTAAATGCATCTATATCTAACTTTAGATGAGATAAGAAAAGATAAGATAATTTACTAATGTCGAATCACCAATGAATGATCACAAAGTTTGTCAAGGGACTCAAAAGTACAGCCAATGTGAATACAGAGTTATCACTCAAATTAAAATTGAACTTCTATAAAGTTCCTAAAGCATCTTCAAAAATGTATATATCTAAAATAAACAGAATCACTAAATAGTAAATACTAAATAGCATCATAAAGTATATGAATATATTCAACTTTAAAGTGTATCCTTGTAACAAATGCAACTACATGCTTCTATTGTGTGGTTATCCCTGTATCAATGTAACCTAGAACTGAAAATGTTATATCATTTTCAGGAGGAGATCCCATATTAGATCTAACTGTGAATACATAAGAAGGTGCAGAGCACTTGTACAAGAACTAACTCAGAAACCTACAGATGTGAGAAAGAGATAAACAAGTATATAAATGATGAGATAAGATAATTTTATTGTGTTCAACAAATGACCACAAAAAAGGTCAATAGGACTGAAAACTTGAGAAGTGCAACCAGGAACTTAAAGTGCAATGTGGGAGTGGAATATCAACTCCTGGAATGATGCCAAAATAAAAATAAAAAAAATCATAACTGAGAGCTAATCAGATTGCTAACAAAGCAAAAAAGGAAGCATAAGAAGTAAAGTACATGTACACAAAAAGATAAGAATGCTAAAAGAAAAAAGCACTCAATGCTGATCAAGGTAGGATATTAGAATTAATTGGCCTATCATGGTCTTGTGATAACTATCCAACTAAAGGAAAATAAAGCTGAATTACATAAGAAATAATGAGATTGATTAAGATGTAAAAGACGCTAAAGAACGTCTAGGATAAAATACCAACCTTGTGATCTATTCATCTCAGTAAGTTTTAAAATGAATTCTCTGGCATAACGCTAGTCGACATTGTTCAAAATTTGGGCCAATGTCAAAGGTATGCAACATTTGGAAGAAGAATACATAAGATAATATAGGATCAAGGGACTGGAAACTTCAAAATTACATCCACGAACATAATGTGTGATGTGGGAGTGGAATAGCAACTCCTGGAATGATGGAAAAATCAGAAGATCAGAGCACATAACTGACAGCTAATCAGCTAGCTAATGAAACTATAAAGGAAACATAAGAAGTAAAGAATGGGTACACAAAAATATAGATAAAAGGTAGAGTGCTAAAAGTAGAAAGCACTCAATGCTTAACGAGATAGGATATTAGAATCAATTGGCCTATCTAGCTTTCGCAATAACTATCCAACTAAAGGACAATAAAGTTGTAATACATCGGAATAAATAAGATTGGTTAAGGTGAAAAATATGTTAAATGTCATCCAATATAAAATACCACCCTACCTCATGGTCTATTCATCTCAGTAAGTTTTAAAATGATTTTTCTAGCATAACTAGGCAGTCTTGTTCAAAATCTGGCCTAAGGTTAGTTCATGAGAAAATCTATGAAATTTGGAAAAATAATATATGCTGGCTGAATTCTATCAATGTAGAATCTATTGACATGACAGGCCATGAAACATTTATATGGCCTAATGCACCCCATTACTCATGAGCATACTCTGGATTGACATTTGACAGGAATTTTTTGTTACAGCTAGTACTGGTATCTATTCTAATTGTCAAGCTTGTCAGAAAGAAACATAGAATTTCTAGGTTTGGTTTGCTATATTGATACTTGGACTGTATTCATCCAGGATCAGCCCCCATAATCACCAAGGCACCGTTGAGGAAACACTTCAATTTCTTTAAAGAGAATATGGACCACCATAACCTGAGCAAACGTTTAGACCCCAAGGACCCCCAATTTGGACAGGAAATCTACCAGGAACCAATGTAATGGGTGCATGTTTTATTTCTTAACTATACTCTCTATTTCCCTTTTAATATGGATCTAGTGCCAATTTCTACATTCCTTTAAATTTGTACTATGCTGTTCTTTAGCACATCTAGGTTATGTATTTGGGTTTGGGCCTTATGCGAATTCCTGTCACATGACATTTTTATAACTGGTTCTAAGTCATGTACGAGCTATGCGATTACTAAATAGCCCATGCTTTGCAGTAACCAATGAACTTCAATCGCTCAAATGTGTCCATTAGTGCCATTCATACATGATGATATGATAAAAGTAGCCTAAAACCCAATCTAGAGGCATCTCACCCAACCCTCAACTGCACCTAAGGGATGAAAAGGAAAGTACAGAGGTCGTGCATCTAGAAACCATTTACAATTACAAATTCAATACCAACTACCAGTGGGTATATCATATGGGTAGTCACCAAAATTCCTAGACAAGGCATTTGGTCGAGTTTCAACCCATGGTCCTTATAACAAAGATGATCGGTTGGAAGTAAATCGAAGGCTCTGGCATGCTGAACGAATATTAGTATCCAAATGAATGTTATTATACTGCTGACAATGAGAACATGGGTACCAAACAAACATGGAGTTAAATTGAATCCCTGAAACTGGTTAGCCCAAAATCAAAAGTCATTATTACATTATCAATGTCAATGTCACATAGTCATTCAATTGCAGAGAGTAGATAAATCCTTAATATTCTGAGGAAAAACATGAACATTCCTACACTGATGGGATTGGCTTCATATTTCCTGTGGGACTAGGGCATACAATGGTCACCTTTGTCAATGACATAAAATAAAACATACATTCAACATTCAAAAAGTAGTTTAGAAACACCATGGATGAGAACATACAAAAAACAAAACTACTAGTTATAGAGTCATTGGCATATCATACCTGAAACAAATGATCACTTTGTTCTCTCTTCTTTTAGAGATTCATAGGCTTCTCATCCTCTCGAATGTTATCAAAACAGAGTCCACTCACATAATTTCTACCGCAAACAAGCTGGAGTTTCTTTGTCCAAAACATAGGAGACTCGGAACAACAACAAATGACACATAGCTCCATGGCAATCTTAGCAACACTCCGATATCTTCGCTCAGCTTTTATTCCTCCCAAGAACAGAGATACCACCAATCCTGTAGAGAAAATCCATCCTCCATTCAAAGGTATCATTCAATCTTTGCAGCTTTCCACTGACCAACAAAACATCCTTATCATAAGCTTCAAATATCACAGATCCTCCTATGTGAACACTGTCTGTACTGACATAAGTAACTTTAGTGGATTTCTTATAAACATTGTCCCTACGTAGAAAGGAAGAAGTAGTATCAGAAGGAGCAATGCGTTCACCATTCACTTTGAGTCCGGCAATAAAATCTGTGGGAATGTGGCCGAGGGTTAAAAACTGCAAAGAAGTTTCAAGTGGGAATGAGCTCAACTGCATACAAAATACTCTCAGATCTAGCCATTGATCTGAAGTAATGAGGTCCATCAATGTCATTCCCCCCAACATATCATGACCTGTCACTATGCTTCCCATAATCTAAACCCAAATCCCATAAATTTCTTGGTCTATAAAAGCCTACAATTTTAATGGTGATGGCCCTCCCAAAAATCCACGAGCAAAAGACTGGTTGATATTTCAAGGTTTCAGGGAGCAAAAAATTTCAATTCTATGAAAATACGAGTTTTCTGAGCTCTTCATGTATGCGGGGTCGTTGAAGGGATTATACACGAGGCTCCATTGTTTGTAAAGGCCTGTGTCCATTGGATTTTCTTGTCTGCCTAAATTGATTTGAGGCATTGGAATTATATTTTACTTTATTGGAGTATCATGTTCACATGGTGATGAACAAGGACGGGTAGGGAGGACAATGGCATAAAAAGTGTGCTTTGGTTGGTGACTCCACAACAATTGAAATTTGGTTAATTATTTTGGGTCTAGGGCCATGGTATGGTCAAGTTGGCCAGATCATTTTTAAATCTTGTTTTGTAAAATACATGGTAGAGATTAGAGTTCCATTCTATATTTATATGTTAATAAACTCACTACCTTGATTAAAAGACCTTAGAAAGTGAATCAAAATATTATGATCTCACTAAAGAAGGATAATATAAAACATTATTATATGGATTATTTGTGTAATGTATCATTTCCTTGATTATAATTGAGCAATTATTGATATTAAAAATTAAATCACGTCAAAGTCGTGGTGGGATCTTATGGAATTATTATTTTCTTTATATTTAAAATTATTTATATTTGAAAGTATTAATTATGTTGATAGATCTTTTAGATGAGAAAGGGTGTATGGGCACTATTCTCAAATTTGTCATCTCTCCCTCTAATACAAAGTCAACAAGCTTATCCTCACCAAAAAGCATGCAAAGCCACTATGTGCATCTTTGTTGATGAATGCCCATCGCTATAGCAATGAACATCCATCGTTATAGAAACGCTATGGACTATGCATCGCTATAGCGATGATCGTCGGGGACATTTTCATTTTCTTCCAAAATTTTAAATTGTTTTTCCACGAAAAAATCGATTTTAACTTTTTCATGGCAAACTTTCGTGGGACTTTTGAGCCATATGTAGTAGTGTGAGTATGTTTATTTGTGTGGTGTGCACTATGGATACTTTTGTACAGTTAACAACAATCAAGAACACACTAATATTTGCATGCAATTCAGAAATTACTCTCAATGTATGTATAGATCGTTTCTTATTCTAGAATATCATATATATAGATCTAGAATTTATTTAAAGTAATGGTAGTCTACATGCTTGGAAATTTGGAAATATCAGATCCGTTTATTGGATGACCAATCTGGAATATTCAATCAGTTTCCATAGCAAGGGATTTGTGAAAATGACGCCTTCAGGTGTGCGATTAGCATTTCCTTGTAAGAGGATGAATAAAATGTGAAGTCATGGATCTGGGTGAAGCTCTATGGCAGTGCTTCATTCCTTTATATTCCCCCCTAATTTCATTGCATGCAGACCGGATTGCACTCCTCATGGTCATAGTTACCTGAGCCTTCTCTCCTCTGTTTGAGATTTGGATATTGAATACACCCTCTATTTATTTCTTGTCACTGACGTTTGTGGCGAAGGTTGATGATCCATTGCCACCCACAGCTTGATCTAACCGCCAACAACTCACACAACTCCCCCACAATCAACCCTGCCTTCTATCTCATGGTGCCTAGCAGATTCCATTGTAATCATGGCTTTTTCATTCGTTTTGGCACCCAAACTCCACCAATTCTTGGTTGCCCCCCCTCCCCCACCATTGTATCCCCCACAATTTGTGATAGACAAAGTATATATATATATATATATATATTTCACAGCCACGACCGACCATTGTATCCCCCACCATTCGATCAAAACAAAAAGAAAATGCATTCGTGACAGACGATGGATACGCCTTGAAATACAACCGAATAAATAAAGATCTGCAGAAAAAACAAATATCTACACAAAAAAACTTCAGCAAATAAAGGCTAAACCGTTACTTGACCAAAAAAAATGACGGAAACAATACACTGACATTAGATATGTGTACATCGAGGGAGCACCCGAAAGTGCTGAGAATCAAAGCTGTGATATAGGAGAGAGTAATTACGAGCATTTGCTTGTATGAGCCCTCTAATACTTGAGCCATTGAAATGTTAGATTCAAACCTTGAAATCTTTTTGAAGTTTATATCCCAAATGAAACCCCAAGACCCTCTTAAATGCAAAATTAGTAGAGCCTAGATCAGGGTTTTCAATGCCTTGATCCTTAGAACAATCTAAAACAATTGAGATCCCAAGGCCTGTGCCATTCCATTATAAACCCTCCCTCCATGGCCTCTCATGTCTAACCCTTCCCTCCAAAGCCTCTTAATTTTGGAGACTTTCATTGTGTTTGTTTTGTTGTTTTTGTTTTTGTTTTTTTATTTTTATTTAATCTTTAATATTAAAGATATTATATATAATATAATATGTTTATATATATTAACTTTATTATAAGATATATTAACTTATTATATAAATGCAAACAATATAAAATTAAGCATATGAATATATATAACTATAATATATTAATATTACATATTAGATACAATATACAATAATTATATGATCCCTTTCTAAGAGGAAATTCACTAATGGAAAATTGCAATTTTGAAAATTCTTTTTTATAGTTTACTAAAATTTAACATTACATATGGATTTAGAAACCCCCTATAAATGGGTCTTTGAATCCATCTACGCAACGTTAAAATCTAGTAAATTGTAACACTGTGGCACTAGTTTGAATTTCATGACATCTATTTTATTCTATCAGAGAACTCAATAAAGAGCATGTGTTCTTGCTCAATACACATAAGGGGATTCCATGTTGTTGAGTTGTGACACATGATATTAGGTCATTGTCAAAATAGAAAAATGATATTCGGTCTTTTTCAAAATGGAAAGGTGTTTTGTTGTATGGGTCATGTTTTTGTTGTGTCATTCTTTTGTGTTTATTTGTTTTTTTATATGGTTTTGTTATTTACTTTATATTTAATAATGTATAGCTATATTATAATATATAGATATGCGTGTTTATATATCATAATATAACAATATAATGTGTTTGGCATCATTATATATATGATAATAATATTAACCAGTACGTATTTTATATATATTAATTCGGTCAATACATGTTGAGTTGTGACAGTACATTATTAATTTACTAAATTCGAACACTGCAGATGGATTCAAAGACTCCCTTAAGGGGATCTCTGAATCCATCTGTAGTGTTATAATTTAGTAAAATGTACAAATGCATTCTCAAATTAGTAATTTTTTCCGGTGTCGAAGTGACACAACTAAAAATGACCAAATAAATGACCAATTGTTATCTAGTCATTTGAAGTCTACATATCTTGTGATCAAATTTGGTCATTTATCTTGGTCATTTTTAGTTGGTTTCTATCCCGTGACCAAAAGTGGTCATTTATCTTGGTAGTTTTTAGTCAGCTCACTTAGAATTATCAATTTTGGTCATTTGTTCCTTTCAGGAGATTGTGGTGACCAAAATTTTTGGTCTCCTGGTCACTAATATCTCGTTTTCAATTAGTGTATGTTCAACATCTGGGTGTAAAACTACATGCAAAATTGGATAAAAACATGGATGCAAAAAAAATGAAAACATGGATGCAACAAAAATAGGCGCAAAAGTGGGCGCATAATGGGGTGCACCAAAAATGGATGCAAAAGGTGATGCAAAATTGGATGCAAAAAATGATGCAAACATGGAAGCAAAACATGATGAAAAAAGTGGCACAAAATTGGACACAACCATGGATGCAAAATTGGATACAAAAAACGATGCAAAATTGGATGCAAAAGTTGAAGCAAAAGTGGGTGTAAAAGTAGGCGCAAAAATGGGTGTGAATTGGGATGCGACAAAAGTGGATGCAAAAGTGGATGCAAAAGTGGATGCAATAGTAGATGTAAAAAAAGATGTAAACATGGATGCAAAATGGGATGCAAAAAGGGATGAAAATGTGGGTGCAAAAGGGGACAGAAAAATGGATACAAAAGTGGATGAAAAATTGTCTGAAACAAAAAATATGCAAAACTAGACTCAAAACATGATGTAAAATTTGATGCAAAACTTGGCGCAAGAAGGGATGCAAAAAAAGAAGCAGAAGTGGATGTAAAAAAGGATGTAAAAGTGGATGAAAACAAGGGTGTAAAAGTTGAGGCAAACATGGACGTAAAAGGGGGTGCAACAAGAGTATATGTACAGACTAGGCACAAAATTAGGTGCAACACTAGGCTCAAAACCTGTCACAAAACCTGATGCAAAACCTGCTGCATAACCAGGTGCAAAACCTGGTGCAAATTACATCACAATTTGTGCCATATTTAGATAAAGGATGCAAAAAACGCCTAAAATAGCACCAACCGATGAAATTGCACCATTTTGTCCAAAAAATGAAGAAAAATACACTGAAAGATGGTCTAGACGCAAAAATTGATATAAAAAGAGACACTAAATCCAGTTTTTGTTGTAGTGTTACCTCACTCGCACCTCTCTAGAGTGCTCATCCTGAAAAACACACATATCATCAACAACATTCATTCTTGTACCCTTTTCTTGTTAAAAACTTACATCCTCTTATTTTGCATGCCCAAGCAGGATATTATTACTATTCAAAAATTTATTAATCATTTTCATTGCTAAATTTAATAGTAATAGCTCTTTATTGGATAAATCTTCATCATCATATACTTCTACAGATTCAACTTTAGTTACTTGATAATTCTATTTTGTATGTGACCTACATGACAATGTTTTTTTTTGTAATACTCCTCTGCTACTATAGTAAACTCTTCACCGTCTTCTTGTCTAATCCTAGTAGAAACATAAATGTTTCTCTCAACTTCATTATCACTTGTTGCAAATTATTCACCTTAGTTACATTCTTAATCATTCATATCGAGAGAATCAAACCAATCATTAATAAAACCAATGTGTGGTACTTAACACACCTTCCTTTTCCATTTCTAATCCATTATTAACTTCGTCCTCCTGTACAATGGGATTCACTCTTTCCTCATAAGGAATCAATGTTGATTATTTTCTCTATCTTCCTCATCACCATCAATCAATGTTGTTGGTTTTACTAGACCACTTGATACTACAATGTTATCTTCTTCATGTCTATCTTCACCATTCACATGTGCATCTACATAGTGGGATAAACAAGTTGAATTATTGTCAACTTCATCATCATAATCATTATCAACAGTATGCTTTGCTAGATTCACTAAAACACAGATTGCTATACTAACAATATTGCAATCTTCCTTTATAAGTGTTTGAGCACTATGGAACTCACCTTCCACAATATGAAAATCCTCTATTGTATTGATAGAGACATCATATACCTCAATCTATTTTGTTTTCTCTACTTTTATAGAGTATATCATTTACCTTCATCACATTCTGCTACTTTTACAAATGATACAACGACCTCTTTTTCTTATTTCTCTTTCAAATCATCGACTACAATATATGAATAGTGGGATTCACCATCCTTATTCACATGCTCAATGACACACACATGGGATTCTACCTTCTCCTCTACTAGCAATACTATAACAAGCATTTCATCAACCTTCTCCATAGCTTATGCCAAGAGTTCTTCCTCTCCAACATTAATTCCCACTACTATAATCACACAATGGGATTCATCATAGGAATCTTGATCTTTCGTTGCTTATACAATCTTTTCTATTGATTCCACTGTGAGCTTCTCACTTCTCCTTCTATCTATATCCATCTTCAAGCTTTCTCACACTTCTTTAGTTGTGGTGTATTTAGCTACAACATAGAATATATTGTCATATAGAGCTTGTTCGATGAAATATAATGTTAAGGAATTCCTATCCTCATCATGGGGGTCTCCAAATCAATTTCAATGGACCATATACCTTCATAGTTAAGGAATGCTTGCATATTTACTAACCAAACATCAATTCTCTTACTACTGAAATTTCAGGGTGATTCATGATCTATTCGACATCCATCATATTCAACTTGGAATTCTTCATCTTCATGGAATCTATTCTCTATTACTACTAGAGCCTCCCAATATACTTCTGTAATATATTCTTCCATGACTCCTTTGTTTCTTCACTTGACTTGATTGAGCCTTCTTTATTAACTATTCTACATCTTACTATTTCTTAACAAATCACACCTTAACCGAATTGCTCGAATACAATACTTTATAATTTTAGGATTGAATCAAACAATCCTAATAATAGGGTCCTCTTTCATAGAATACAACTTGATATTATGCTTGACTTTATAGGACATGACCACAAAACATATCTAGTTAAGGCCTACACTAAATTCAACAATGGATTGGGATACATATATACTTTTTCCACTCAACTTTATCACAAGGATTTCTTTAAATGACAAACTAGATAATCTCCATTAAACTCCACTTTCTTACTTCTAAAAAACACTAAAACTATTTCTTAATTGCATTAGAGGTAGACACAACCAAAACCCAAATTGGGACTCACCAAAAGGCACTAACAAGAATCATAGCTATTGCTGGACCAGGGATTTCGCTCCCATTAACACAATTGTTACAGCTGATTTTACCACACATGGTAGATCACACATTTATGGCCTTCCTTGTCCCTCTGCAGACTCTTTGGACCCCATGGACAATTTTTTTACCTTTGATGTTTTCAAGATCATCCCTAAAAACATTCATTATTTTCCATACGCGACTTTTAAACCCATTCTCACGTATTTATGCGGATATGACCCTTAAACCTGCGTACATCAGGATGTGTGCAAAAGACAAAATAGTTTTAGAGTTTTCCTTGATGTGGATCCGAGTCACTTTCCTCTTGGCCTTACATATTCCTTGAGATCACTCAGGTTTGACCTTCCATTACCCCATTGAAGCACTATATAAGGAACCATTTGGATACATTGAAGGAGAGGAATTGAAGAGCAAGAAAACTATAGTCCATTGTTGTCGTAGCTTATACTTGAGTCTACATCCCTTTGTCCCTTGGAGCACTGTGTGTTCTTCCCAAGCTTGCCTTTGCTTGTGAGCTTGCTATTGAGAGATGGAGGATTGAGGTGTCGGAGGCCTAGGTGGAGGACTTAGTTTCTCTGGTTTGCAGACATGCCGACATAGGTTGTCATTTTTGTAATCTGTGATTTATATTAATAGAAATATCTTTTCATGTACAATGATGTGAATTTAAATGAACATTGAATCCATGGATGCTTTTAATTTATTGATTATATATGCTAGAGTAGGTCTAACACCATTATATAACATGCTTGTCTTGTTTGCTAATTGTTGAGAGAGCAAATTGTTAACACAAGTGGGATTGGAAAAGCTCAATGGGGATCTACATCAACCATCCGGAATAAGGTATGTTTTGAGATCCTTTAGTTTTAGATGTTTTATTTCTCTTGCATATTGGGAAGGGATTGATTTCTGCGGTTACTCTGTCTATTTTTGTACCCCCAATCCATAGGAAGTTTTCTCCGTAACACAATTGGCGACTCCACTAGGGAGTTCCTAGTCATTTCCTTTGGGGGTTTTATCGGCATTTAATTCTTGAATTGCTTTGATTTATCTATTTTCGAGTCAGGTCTAGGGGCACTTTTTCCCAATAGTGTCTGATAGGAGTAAGTTTTGTCTCAGCTTGTATGTTTTCCTTCTTTTTTATCTCTTTTTCTTCCTATACGCAGGTTTTTCCTTCACAGTTGCGTGCACACATGGGTTTTCCTGGAATAGCCGCGTATATATGTGGATTTTCTGCAAACAATCATGTATGCCCTGACTCTTGCCTTTTTGGGGAAGATTAAGTGTTGCTGGGTGAGTTTGGATGATTGCTGAGTCTTCTTGGATGCTTCTGGAGTCTGTATACACCCCTGTTTCTGACCAGAGACGCTTTTTAGTTTAAATTTTTTGAGAATGTTCTTGTCAATTCATTTTCTATTTTTTGTTTTGGGATTAGTGCATTAGGTCTCTTTTACCTTGGTCCTTTACTTGGGTGCTGTTTGATAGTGCTTATAGAGTCTGGGGTTGTAGAGTCATACTTTTGCTTTTTATCTCATTTAATTCAAAAAATACAAAAACATTTGCTTTTTGCATCATTATGCATTGTTTGCATTTTGCATGGTATTTGCATTACATTTGCTTGGAGAGTATTAGTCATATTTTCATATAGGAATGATTGCATTCATTTGAAGGAAAAATTTTCAATTCAATTTGTAGCATACCTCGTTTTTCATTTGACATAGTGCATTTGCATTGATTGTTAGGTGTGCATTTTATTTCTTGTTGCATCATAAAATCATTAGTTGCACGACCATTTTCCCTTTTGAGTAATAAGCCAATTAAAATCAACTCATAATGAAATGAATTACACTCTTTTATTTTATAGGGTGCACAAACAAGATTAGGTTTTAGGGTCTTGGAATAGTTCATTGTGAGTAAATTTTTCAAGACCACTAAACGAAAAAATGTATGTGTCTGTCCAGGTGAGAGTGTGAAATTCCTTTATAGAATTAGTGTTTCTCAGGATCCCCCTCTTACAAGGGAGTTAAGCACAAGGCAGTGTGAGCGGTTATGATTGGGATGACCCTTGGTTGTAACTGGGTAGCACCTGAGATATTTCTAGGATTGTATTTGTATCTAGGGGCTCTTTCAAGAGTTTCGGGCTTTGCTACCCTTCCCATATAGTTAATGCCACCTGCGACTATCCACCTGAGCATTGATTATATTGAGTGACCTTAGTTTCCTTACCTAGGTTATCGAGGAGGTACTTCGCAAGGTTATTCTGTAGGTGTCCTGGCCAGGTAGGGGTCGGACAACACAGTCGCTATATGCGTTGAAGCTGAGGGCCACTATAATTGGTTGCAAACCTCTGCTTGTTGTGTATGGGAGTCTCAAGCCTCTCCTAGGTGAGACATACCTACTTCATTCACGAGCTCACATATCCTTCCCTTGTTTTATTGTGATTTGGCTTTACATTTCATAGGTGTATGCTCTATGCACACTAGTTTGCCTAGGGTTTGCGCAATTAGATCGAGCCTTTTAATTTTTTGATTCATTGTGGATTCGGGTGCTACACTTCGTTGTTCTTGTCATTTAGCAGGACTTCCTCCTTCCGCGTCTCATCCTGCTTTGGGAGACAAAAATAGACAGTCTGGGTAGACTACTTCTCACTTTGATTCACACACGATGGGTGATCCTGAGGATGAGATTCTCGAGACGTCCTCTCCACCTCACGAGGTTGGGGATGAAGATCCTACTCCCATATATGATCCTTCAGTGAAAATACCTTCACATTCGGGTTATGATCCCTCATTAATAGGTCTTCGGTATTGGTTTCCAAGTGACGAGACTCACTATGAACCCACAAGCACTAGTCATGTTCGTTATGGCATGTCTGATATCCTTGCACCCAATCCGGCACATCATGTTGAGTTGAAAGTTGAACCTAGCACTACGCCTAGGGGCACTCCTATTCCTTTCCATGCAGAGAGATTTGGGAGCACTAGTCACATTGCACCTTCCATCCCCGTGGTGGAAGAAACCTCACATGTCTGTCCTAGACCTAGTGTTAGTAATCAGATGCGGATACCAAAACTGAAATGAGTGACCATTGAGAACACCACTTACATCCCTTCACATTTCCCTTCATCCTCGAACCCTACTCCTTCGAATGCATTTTTGACAACCCTTCCTCCCCCTCATTCACGTGGTCCTTCGGGGTCGAATATCGCTATTAGCCATGTTCATACTGCGACTGCTTGCACAATAGTATCTCAGAGTCAAGTACCTCCTGTTGTGTCAAGAGGTCATATCCCTATTTCTGTATTGTCTTATGGTCCATCATAAGGAGTTCCCAATATCCCTAACTATGGACATTCTCATGGGACATCCCATGGGACACCTTATGGAGCTTCTCATGGACATTCTTATGGACCGCAGTATGGACAGAACTATCAACCCTATGGGTGCGGGTATCAACAACCTGCTTACTCTTCCAATTATGGCTTTGTATCACCGCATAGTCAAGGTACACCACATCACAATGCTTCCATGCATCCCTATACGGGTCAAATTGGAGGAGGTTATTATGGCCAAGGCCATGGTATTTATAGCAATCAGCCTTACATGAACTAAAACTATAAGGGAGCGTGGCATAGACTGGCTCAACCTAGGCTCCCTTTCCTTGCAACGTTCAACTTACCTGACTTATGGAGAATTATGAACAATCTGGTATCTCATGACCCGGCCTGGCCGGCCGTCCCTAACAAGCTTCCTTTGGACATTCCCATGTTCGAGGGAAAAGCTGGAGAAGATCCTAGTGAGAATGTCACTACTTTTCACCTTTGGTTCTCTTCCAATTCCTTACATGAAGATTCAATCCATTTGAGACTATTTCAACGCACCCTCATTGGGCCTACCAAGGGGGGCATTCGTTTTATTTGATGACCTTGCCATGAATTTCCTCAATCACTTCCAGCTACTCGTACGTTACGATGTTGGTACCAAACTCTTGTCGACATTTCAGCAAGACAAAGCCACACATATCTTGGATCATATTAAAGAGTGGCATAGATGAAAGCGGTTGATTAAAGCCTTTATACCACTGGAATTTCTCCTTGAGTGGTTCCTCAAGTCGTTGTTACCTTACATCATGAAGGATGTTTCTACATCCGGAGTCCAAAACGAGGAACAAGCAATCTTTAGGGCAAAAGATTTGGATTTGATTTACTCTCAATTCGGACTTTTGTATGAGATTATACCTAATGCTCCGTGATCTAGTTTCAATCCCAAGATCAATCCTGGACCACATGTGGATAGCATTGTGGGTTGTACAAGTGCCAAACCTGTAGATTCGGTTGTGAAACAAGTGAACCAATTTTCCATTAATTAATCTGCGTCGGGACAAGCCACGACTTCATCTCAACCTACCCAAATGGCGAGTGTACTTTCTGTGCAATCGTTGGACCAGAAGGGAAACTAGTAGCCTCGAAGGAATAAGAAAAAAGGGAAAAATAATCGTAAGGGTGGGAACAAGAACGGAAATGATAATTATAATGACAAGAACACTCGTAATGCTGGGGCGGACAAGCAGACTAAACGTAAGGTAATGTTTCCTTGCAAGTTATGTAAGGAGGACCACCTCACTCACTTGTGCCCTTATATGGAAGATGCCTCGAGGTTCATAGCACAGGGCCCTACCGTGTTAACTAATCCTTACCCAACAATCAAAATATGAACTCGAGGACCATTGATCCTCATTTTGCATTGGGTGGAAATAAAAATCTGCTGGAAGCCAATAGTGGTCATGGATGCGTTAACATGGTGCACACTACTAAGGTTGTGACTCATGCGAAGGATTATGGTACATCACAACCAGACCTTGGAAAGGAATCCGCTCCACCCGAGAGCCCTTTGCGTATCGAAAAAACTACGGATAAACCTAAAGTTGCACCTCGCATTCCTAAGGGAGTCCTAAAGCAGTCAGAGCACAATCCTAATTCCCGAGCTACCCAAAACTATTCCACTGTCGAGGATTTGGGCCAAAATCCTTGTGTGATGTCCACGCTTGAAGTACTTCAGACTTGTCCTCCACAGAGGAGAGATTTTCTTTCTGCTCTTGGGGTAGATGATGATAACTCTTCTTTCGTTATCAAATTTGAAACCATGGGAATACATCCTTGCTTGCCTTACTAAGTGTCTCTTTTGATTCATGTAGAATGTCTTAATATGACCATTAAACACAATGTGATTGATGAAGGTGCTGCTACTTCCGTGATGTCTTTGTCATGTTGGAAGGGTTTGGGTTCTCCCGAGTTGTCTTAATCCGCTACTATGTTGACATATTTTGATTGTAGATCTTTTCGGCCACATGGGATTCTTCCTTCTCTTAAGGTCTAATTGGGAGGGAAGAACATCATGATTGATGTCGAGGTGGTTGATGTGCCCCTTGACTACAATATTTTGTTGGGCTAGAATTGGATGTATATTATGCAAGACGTAGCCTCTTCTCTCTTTCGAGTGGTATGCTTTCCATTTAATGGGAAGATCGTTATGATTGATCAGACATCATTCCGTAACCCAAGTGTTAATGCATCATCGGGAACTTCTATCCCAATTATCGATCATTCTTAGTCGACAACTGGGAGTGTGAGTGTGGGTATGTATCCATCTCTTATGCTAACCTTTAGTTGTTCTGCACCCATTCTTATGATCGGATCTAGTTTTGGTGGGGCTTCATCCTTGTTGAATTCAATGTCTTTTCACACTATCCATATGGAATATCCTTGGATTCTTCCTTCACCGAGTCCTTCGATTGGACCTATCAAAACGGATGTGCCGTTTCCTACAATGATGGTAGCATATCAAGAAAATCTTGGTCAAGTTGCAGAAACTAGTCCTTCCTCTTCGCGGGTGGAGGAGGAGGACCCAAATGTGCTGCCTGCATGGGAAGTTGAGTCGTCTCATGTACATGATTTCCTCGACAATGTTTTTCCATCGAATGAATCCATTATTGAGGCCATGTTTGGGGTTGAGCCACCTTGGGAAGAATTACATCATCAATCATATTTTCTTCCTAAACTTGACCGCATGGAGTGTGATGACTTTAGGGAGATTCTTAGCGAGAAGATTGGTAGTCTCGTGGTTCCATTGAGCTCTCTTGATCAGATGGCCGATGGGAACATGGCGAATTTATCACCTACTATTCCTATCAATATTTCTTGTGATCCTGGTAAAGTTGAGAACGTTTACATTGGGACGAGTTGTTCCCCTGATGAGATCAAGGAGTATATCGAGCTATTTAAAGAGTTTCATGACATCTTTTCTTGGTCATATGTGGAAATGCCATGTATTGACCCTCATATTGTCGAACATGAGATTAAGACCTACCCGAATCCGAAGTCAGTTCGACAACGTTTGCGTGCGGTGAATCCTAGAAAAGCACTCGCTATTAAGGATGAGATAGAGAAACTATTAAAAGGCAGTTTTATCTATCCCATTCCCTTGATGGAGTGGGTTTCAAATATTGTTCCGGTTGATAGGAAGCAGGGAGCGATCCGTATATGCACTAATTTTCGTGATTTACATCATGCTTGTTCTAAGGATAATTTTCCCACACCATTTATTGATCAGATTTTGGATGAGTGTGTAGGAAGCAAGGTATTCTCCTTCATGGATGGTTTTTCCAGATATAATTAGATTCAAATCAAACCCGAGGATCAACATAATACTGCATCTATTTTTCCTTAGGGTACTTTTGCATATCAGAAGATACCCTTCGGCCTTAAAAATGCCGGAGCTACATTTCAGCGGCCTGACTTTAATTTTTCATGATCTCAAAATGATTATCGAAGTGTATTTGGATGACCTCGCTGCTCATTCTCATTTGAGAGTGCGTCATCCATACCATTTGAGATTAGTATTCGAAAGATGTCGCCATTACCATGTTCGGTTAAATCCTCATAAGTGCATATTTTGCATGACTGTTGGTTGCTTGCTAGGATTCATCGTATCTAGGGAGGGTATAAGAATCGATCCCTTAAAGTTTGAGACAATACTTCAATTGTCTCCCCCATGCAATATTAGACATCTTCAGTATTTGCAAGGTATGGCAAATTTCTTGCGGAGATTCGTAGTTAATTTTTCCAACTTAACTAAAGGATTTATGCGCCTTTTAAAGAAGGACACTCCTTTTTGCTCGAATGAGTGATCCTAGGAGTCCTTTGATGCTATTAAGCAATCCTTAGCATCAGCCCCTGTGCTGAGTCCACCTGACTATAGCCGTGATTTCTTGATTTATGTGGTCGCGTCCATGGAGACGGTTGGTATGGTTTTTGTTCAGGAGGATGAGGAGCTCCACAAGCATGTCATATATTATTTGAGCCAAAACCTTATTGATGCGGAAATCCATTATTCCCATGTGGAGAAACTTGACTTAGCCACTGTTCACGTGGTTCAAAGATTGAGACATTACATTCTCTTTCATCGAACCTTGGTTGTAGCTCATATCAATCCATTTCAGTTCATCCTCACTAGAAGGATGATTGGGGGAAAATACAATGAATGGATTTTTATTTTGCAAGAGTTCAATCTCAAATTTGTTTAAGCAAAATCGAAGAAATCGTTGATCTTTGCGGAGCTCATATCTGATTTTCCAAGTTCGGAGGAGGAAGAGGTTTATAAGGATACATTTGTTGATGAGCATATTTTTCTTATCTCAACTTTGGACCCGTGGTATGGGAATATCATTGTGTATTTGCAAATGTTATAGTTCCCTACTCACCTTTCACGGGATGAGCGACGACGATTAGGTCATGTAGCGAAGAACTACTTATAGTGGATAAAACTTCATACCGTCGTGAGGTAGATTCCATTTTACGTTGTTGTTTAACCCTTGATGAGGCTGAGGTTGTGTTGAATGATTTCCATGGAGTGGCATGTGGTGGTCATTTATCTGGGCTTTCTACAGCCCAACAAATCTTAAGAGTAGGATATTTTTGGCTATCGATCTTCAAATATTGTCTTAATGCGATCAAGAAGTGTCACCCTTGCCAAGTGTTTGCACGCAATATGTGCTTGCATCCAGCCCCGTTACATCCTATTATCACCGTCAGTCCCTTCACCAAGTGTGGGCTTCACTTTATGTATTTCCCCAACTTCGGCTAGGGGGCATCATCATATTATAGTGGCTGTCGATTATTTCACGAAATGGGCAAAGGCTATTCCCATGATTAAATCAGACGGTGAGATAGCCGCACATTTTGTTTTCAACCAAATTATTACTTGGTTCGACATTCCGAAAGAGCTTGACACTTACCATGGTAGGCACTTTCAAAATAAAATGATGGAAGAGTTGGCTTCAAAGTTAGGGTATAAGCAGGAGCATTCCTCTTCTTACTACCCTCAAGCGAATGGACAGGTTGAAGTAGTGAATAAATCACTTAATTCTATTGTCCAATGAACCATTGCACAAAGTAAGATGAATTGGATTATCATGTTATATCCAACTTTGTGGGCCTATAGAACCGTGGTTAAGACTGCCACCGGTTTCTCTCCATATCAGCTTGTGCATGGGGTGGAGTCTGTCTTGCCGGTTGAATGCGAAATCCTTTTGTTGAAGTTAGCTATAGATATTTTACTAGACACTTCCACATTGGAGGAATGTTTGGTCCACTTAGAGCAGCGCTGAGATTCTTTAGTGGCTCTAGAAGTAATTAAGCGTCACGCTAAGGTCCAATATGATAAGTCTATTCATCTGATGAAGTTTAGTGAGGGTGATTTCGTCCTTTTGTGGGATCAAGCTAAAGAACCCTTGGGGGTAGGGAAGTTTAATCCCATGTGGCATGGTCCTTACGTGGTCAAACATGTGTTAGAGAAGGGCACCTATGAGCTAGTGGATTACAAAGGGACAACCTTCGCAGAGCCTAGAAATGGGCTCTATCTTAAAAAATACTATGCATGATCTTCATCCAGGGTTGATTGTTGTATATTATTGTATAGTATTTGAATTGCACAGTTAGGACTTCTTATGGTGATCGGGTTTGTTGATTAGATTCCGTTTCTTATGGCAGATGTCGACGGATTCTTCCGTTTACACAGGATTCGCCGATGGGGCTAGCCATCACACTCAAAACTTAGCTTCGACTGCTTGGGTGATTTATAGTCCTATGGGTCAAGTGTTGTCTTCAGGAGGCATATGTTTACAGCCTTCTTTGAACAATGTTTCTAAATATAGTGCCATTATTGAGTTATTACGTGATGCCATTTCACATGGTGTTCTCTCTCTTGAGGTACGTCTTGATTCGCAGTTAGTGGTTTCATAGCTTAATGGCTCGTATCGTATTAGGGATTCGATATTATTATGAAGATTCTTACGTGTGAGATTGCTAGAATGACAATTTGAAAATATAACATACATTCATGTTTCAAGAATTTTTAATCAAGTTGCTAACTCATATGCTAACTATGTGTTAGATTGGAATTTGTTTCATAGACCATAAGCATATCACAAACATACATTTTTGCACACATGTCATATTTTGTATCATCCCTATTCATGGTCATTATACTCTTATGTATTTGGGATTGCTGTATGTACTTGTAGTCATATGCAGAGATTTTTGTACTGTATTGTTGGATGGTTGGTTCTTCCACCTAGTTCTTCATCACTCCACTTCTGGGATGGACTTAGAATGTATTTCGGCCATCGTATCACCCCTTTGACCTCACACATTAAGGGGCATTTGTTACAGCTGATTTTACCACACATGGTAGATCACACATTTATGGCCTTCCCTGTCCCTCTGCAGACTCTTTGGACCCCATTGACTATCTTTTTACCTTTGATGTTTCCAATATCATCCCTAAAAACATTCATTATTTGTCATACGCAACTTTTAAACCCATTCTTTCGTATATATGCGGATATGACCCTTAAACTCGCATACATCAGGATGTGTGCAAAAGGCCAAATAGTTTTGGAGTTTTCCTTGATGTGGATCTGAGTCACTTGTCTCTTGGCCTTCCATATTCCTTGAGATCTCTTGGATTTGACCTTCCATTACCCCATTGAAGCACTATATAAGGTGTTAGTTTTTCAACATTAAGCTAGCATTATTAGGATCTTTAACTGAGAGAATAACAAGTAAAACAATCAAACACAAGAGACAATGAACACAATGTTTTTTCTTGGGGAAACCATAAATGGAGAAACCCCCGCAACTTCCTTATAGATAGAATCAGCACCAAAATAGTAAAAGCCCAAAACAGTAAGTGATCTCTCGACAGTAGTAATCTTCTTCTTGTCTAGCCCCAGTGTATTCTCCTTCCTTAACTATGCACTACACTTGAGTGTGTATGTGTTGTGTGTTAAATATATATTCTAGTTCTCTATTTATACTAATCCCAACATGACTAAAACCCTACCAGGTCCAACCTCTACTAGGAGAGTCTAATAAACCTAGTGCCCCGGAACTGCGGGGACTTTAACCCTTAGAAAATCGAAGGGTTACCCACAATGACTTGACATGACTTGTTTCCATTATTGATCCTCCCAATCGAAACATCGGGGCATGACAACATGACTCAATTAAATTATAGATACATCCCAGAATAAACATCAGGTTACAATACATAATATACATAGATGAATACATTCCGAAGTTACAAATACATCAACACTCCCTCTTAACTAGGAAGGTATTCTTTCGACACAATTTTCAGTACTAGTCTTCTTCTCTGTATCAGCTGGATCATCTTGTCATTTGCATCTCAAGTCTTCTTCGTCTTCAAGTCATCTTCGTCTTCAATTCATCTTTATCTTTAATTCATCTTCATCTTCGAATATGGATCATCTCTCGATCTGGATCATCATGGGACATCATCACTAGATCTGGATCATCACTGGATTTGGATCATCATCACTGGATCTAGATCATCACTAGATCTAGATTATCAATGGGCATCATCACTGAATCTATATCATCACTGGATCTGGATCATCACTAGATCTAGATTATCAATGGGCATCATCACTGGATCTATATCATCATTGGATCTGGATCATCACTAGGAATCATCACTGGATCTGGATCATCGCTCGATGTAGATCATCACTGCTGGATCATCATCACTGGATATGGATCATCACTAGTGCTACCTCATGATTCTTATCGTCACAGGAAGTTATACAAAGCTATCCCTTTTTCATGCTGGTTGTATGCCTATCCCCCATGTAGGTATTCTTCAGCACTTATATCTGACCTACTAGTCAGAAAGGCACAGTACTCACATCCATCTAGGATGGAACACATCCTGCTCACAATGATGGAAGAGTTCTACACTTCGATCCAGGACGGAACACATCTTGCTCACAATGATGGAAGATTTCCTCACTTTCATCCAAGATGAAACCACATCCTTCTCACAATGATGGAAGAAATTTGTTCTTCCACCCAGGTCAGAACCACATCCTGCTCACAATGATGAAAAACTCTCATCCGGGCTCGAATACATCCTGCTCATAATGATGAAAGATTTTTGCACTTACATTCATCCAGGAAAGAATGCATCTTGCTCACAATGATGAAAAGGCTTTGCACTTACATCCATCCAGGAGGGAACACATCCTACTCACAATGATGGAAGGGATCTGCACTTACATCCATCCAGGTGGGAACACATCCTGCTCACAATGATGGAAGGGCTCTACACTTACATCCATCCAGGAGGGAACACATCCTACTCACAATTATGGAAGGGATCTGCACTCACATCTAATATTGTAGGAACCAATCCTACAGTCATATCAGAATGGTCCCCAGTCCTCCTCGATTGAGCTACCTGGTAACTGACCAGGTGCCTCCATTCAACTAGAGAATGACAATTGCCCTTACATCCGACCTGCTCGTCGGAATGGCCAACACTCAAATCTGACATGGAAGGAACTTAATCCTTTAGCCATGACATAATGGTTCAGACATTACATCTGATCAAGTGGGAACAAATCCATCTATCACATCAGAATGGCTTCTTAGTCCTAGACTGAGTTTTCCTGGTACCTCACAAGGTAGCTCCATTCAAAGAATGGAAATTTCCCTTACATATCTCCTAATCAACAGAATGGCCATCACTCATATATGACATGGAAGAAAGAAATCCTCTCACCATGATAGAATGGCTCAGCCCTTATATCTGACCTACTCGTCAGAATGGCTATGGATCTCAGCACTCATATCTGACATCGAAGGAACCAATCCTCTCACCATGACAGAATGGCTCATCCCTTACATTTGACCATGGAAGGAACCAATCCTCTCACCATGACAAAAAGGATATGGGACTCATCACTTTCCCTTGGAGGAAATCTTGATCTGGAGAACACCAAGCTTCTCCCTGAAGTACTCGAACTTCAACCTATCCAATGGCTTTGTCAAGACATCAGCTATCTGTTCCTTCGTCGCAACATACTGGAGCTTCACTACTCCCCTCTGTACCATATCCCTGATATAGTGGTACTTGATCTCGATATGATTTGACTTGTCATGAAACATTGGATTCTCTGACAAGTTTACACAACTTTGGTTGTCACAATGTATACAAGTAGCATCCAACTGGAGATCAAATAAATGAAACAGTAGCTTCCATAGCCATATTTCCTCACAACTAATTGAACAAGCTGTGACATAATCTACTTCAGCTATACTAAGTGCCACATAGGATTGTTTCCTACTAAACCAAGAGATCACCCCTGATCCCATACTGAAGCAACACCTTGAAGTGCTATTCCTATCAATGGCACTGCTTGCCCAATCTGAATCAACATAACCCTCCAGGTTAATCTTCTGATTTGCATCATACTTGATCCCATAATCAACTATACCCCTCAAGTACCTCAGAATATGCTTTATAGCAATCAAGTGAACATTTCTTGGATCTATCAAGAACTGGCTCAAGGTGTTCACAGCAAATAAAATGTCTGGTCTCATGTTCGTCAGGTACATAAATGACCCAATCGTAGCATGTAGCATCTGACGATACATCATAGCATCAACCGACTCTGATGAAGCATCGCTTAATAGCTTCAGGTTTGATGCCATAGGTGTGGCCATATCCTTGCAGTCCATCATCCTAAACTTCTTCAGGATCTCTACTGCATACTAACCTTGTCCAAGGAAGATTCCATCTGTACTCTGCCACACCTCCATACCTAGAAAATAATGTATCATCCCCAAGTCCTTCATTTCGAACTCAGTAGCAAGCTTTCTCTTTGTATCAGCAATCAACCCATCAGTACCTGTTACAAATAGATCATCTACATATAGTAGAAGCATCACTCGGTTGCCATCTTCAACCTTGTAGTAAAGGTTGGAATCTTCTTTACTCTTGGTAAAGCCCATACTAGATAGAAAGCTGTCAATTCTGCCGTACCAAGTCGTGGGTGTTTGTTTCAAACCGTACAGGGATTTCTTCAATCTGCATACATGAGACTCTTTGTCATGTGTCTCAAAACCGAGTGGTTGTTCTACATACACATCCTCTTCTACTACACCATTCAAGAAAGCAGTCTTGACATCCATTTGGTGTATCTTCCATTTCATCACTACATCCAGAGAAAGTACCAATCTGATGGAAGTGTATCTGGCTACAGGTGCGAAGGTTTCTTCATAATATATTCCTTCTTTCTGAGAGAAACCCCGTGCCACAAATATTGCTTTATATTTTTCAATGCTACCATTTGTAGCATGCTTGATCTTGTAGATCCATTTGGAAGTTATAATTGACTTCCCTTTTGGTCTTGGGACAATATCCCAAACATCATTCTTCATGATCGATTGGTATTCTTAGATCATAGAATCCTTCCAATCTTTCCGTTCTGTCGCTTCTTCATAACTGGAAGGTTCTTTATCAATGAAATCACATAGTAAATCTACATACCCGGAGCAGGATCTGGTTCTCTTTCTTTCTCTGTGATTCTCTTCTGGAGCCCCATATTTTTCTGCACCTTGGATAAGTTCTCGTACCCAAGCAGGTTTCCTCTTATGAGGATTCTTCTCCAGAGGTGGATCTACAGGTCTTTGTGGTTCTTCAAATTCTCGATCTTCTTCTTGATCTTCTTCGTTCATGATTGTATCATGAATTCTGGGT
The DNA here is from genome assembly GCA_001517045.1 of Pseudotsuga menziesii. Taxonomy (NCBI): domain Eukaryota; kingdom Viridiplantae; phylum Streptophyta; class Pinopsida; order Pinales; family Pinaceae; genus Pseudotsuga; species Pseudotsuga menziesii. Next base: position 45,179 of record LPNX010430750.1, read on the forward strand.
GCTTCTGCTTCTGCTTCGTCAGGTTCTTCAGTAGGTCTCTTTCTGGATTTGTTGTAAGCTATGTCTTCATCAAATGTCACATCCCTACTGATTTCAATCTTCTTGTACCCTGGAAAATATATTCTGTAAGCCTTTGAGCTTTCAAAGTATCCCATAAATATACCCTTCTTTCTTGAAGGATCTAATTTTTTTCTCTTCTCTTTTGGAATGTGTATGTACATTGGACAGCCGAATATTATGAGATGGCTGACTTCTGGTTTCTTGCCGGAGAATAATTCTTCAGGAGTGTTGTTCTCGAGTACTCTATGTGGAGTACAGTTCTGTACATACACCGTTGTTCTGGTAGCTTCTATCCAAAGATGCATAGGAAGGTCTTGATCATGAAGCATAGCTCTTGTAGCTTCCATGATAGTTTTGTTCTTCCATTCCGCAATCCCATTCTGTTGTGGATTATAAGGAGTGGAAAACTCCCTCTTAATCCCTGATTCTTTGCATAGCTCTTTGAATTCATTCGAAGTGAATTCTCTGCCATTATCTGATCGAAAAGTATTGATCTTCTTTTCAGTGTGGTTCTTGATCAAGGCTTTGAATTCCTTGAATTTGCTGAATACTTCATCTTTGTTCTTCATGAAGTAAACCCATGTCTTCCTAGAAAAATCATCAATAAAAGAAACATAGTATGCATACCCGCTTAGTGATTTTGATGACATAGGACTGAATACATTGGAGTGGATGATTTCTAGGATTCCTTTGTCTTTACTTTCGTTGCTAGGAAATGTCTTCTTTGTATTATTTCCTTTCGCGCATCCTTTGTAGATCCCATCATGTTTTGCTTGGAATTTTGGAAGACCTTCAACAACTTTGATTTTAATAGGTAGTACTCTGTAATGCACATGTGCAAGCCTTCTATGCCAAAGCTCATTTGGCTCTACTATGTCATGGATCAAGGCTTGTTCTAGATGGCCCTTTAATTTGTACAAACCCCCTTCTTGTTCTCCAATCACCACTGCATCATCGATAGCCTTAACTCTTGGCCATATGATGACTTGACCATCTATGAATGCAACCCTCATTCCTTTTGTATCCAATGCTGATATGGAGAGAAGGTTCTTCTTGAGTCCTGGCACAAACAATACTGCTTTCATTGTTAGAGACTTTCCAGAGTCTAGTTTATAGGAAGATTCCCCACTACCTTTTATTGGATATTGGTAGTCATCTCCTAGTTTCACCTTGTTAGGTGATTCATGTTCTAACAGTCGTGCAAGGGATTCCTTGAATCCAGTCATATGTTTGGAAGCCCCACTATCTATAAGCCAATCATCACTACCATGAGTAATGTTACCTATGAGAGCGGAAATCAAAACATATTCATCCTTGCTTGAAGAATCTTCACTTTCATATCTGGTTCTTTTCTTGGATGGTTCATCATCCTCTGCAGCATGAGCATGATGTCTTCTTTTGTTCCCCTTCTTCTTATTAGAGTGGAGCTTGTTCTTAGGGAATCCTTTTGCAGAGTGTCCTATTTCATCACATGTATAACATCTTAATCTAGATGGGTCCTTTCTATTGTTATCTCTATGATGAGGATTCTTACCTTTGAAGTGATGAGGTTTTCTTTTTCCTTTCTTAGAGTGAAATGTAAGAGCTTGATCTTCACTTCCCATATTCTCTTCTTGAGTTGTTATTCGTGCTTCTTCTTGAGAACATTCTTCAGATAGTCTGCTGAATTTGACGAACTTCTTTCTAGCACAAATTCCTTCGATGAAAGAATCCCATGACCTAGGAAGGCCATTCAGTGTTGTCATCACAATCTTTGCATTCTCCACTTCTTCATCTACAGCTTCTAATTGTTCCTTCATCTAAGAAACCCTTGTGAAGTAGGACTGGATAGTCTCTGCATTCTTAATATTCACATTCTTCAGTCGATTCCTTAGAGTCATCTTCCGGTTTATGTTCTTCCCTTCAAACAACTTGGTTAGGGCATCAAACATAGCTTTAGGTGTCTTGAGAGAGGACACCTGAGGTATAAGGTGATCCTTGATAGAATCAGTAATGATCCTCTTTTCCATAACCATCTTCTTCTTATGTAAGGCCTTTGCCTCATCTCCCTCTCGAACTGGAACCTAATCATGGATATAGGAGTCTAACTTATTCTTTTCCACGACCAGGGAGATCCTATACTTCCAAGGTCGGAAGTTATCTGCTCCCTCAAGTTTTTCATCAAGCTTGGTATGATGAGACATCTTAACTAAGAACCTCAAATGGAAATACAAAAGATTTTAGATCTTACTAGGTCAAGATGTTAGATCTGAAACTTGAGCTGAAATCTTGCAGAGCCCGTTCAGGAGCAAATTAGGGTTTCAATTTTCTGAAGATCTATCCACCCAAATGTCTTGAAATTTGTCCCTAAATTTTATTTTGGGGAGGAGATCAATCCAGGCTTGGGATCACTGAAAAATTCCTCTTCTGTGAAAAGCCCTAATTTTCGGTAGCAGTGTCGGGTGCAAAACTGAAAAACCTCAGAATTGGATTCTGCTTCAATAGAAAGATGCGCCGTAAGGAGGAGTGTTATTCCACCTTAATTTTTCTGAAAATCTATGGAGGAAGATCCACAAACTAGGAATCCCTAGTTCCCACAGCTGCATAGTGTCTTCTTCTCAGGTTAGCTCTGATACCATGTTAGTTTTTCAACATTAAGCTAGCATTATTAGGATCTTTAACTGAGAGAATAACAAGTACATCAATAAAACACAATAGACAATGAACACAGTGTTTTTTCCTTGGGGAAACCATAAATGGAGAAAACCACGCAACTTCCTCTGAGATAGAATCAACACCAAACAGTAAAAGCCCAAAATAGTAAGTGATCTCTCGACAACAGTAATATTCTTCTTGTCTAGCCCCAGTGTCTTCTCCTTCCTCAAATATGCGCTACACTTGAGTATGTATGTGTTGTGTGTTAAATAGAGACTCAAGTTCTCTATTTATACTAATTCCGACATGAGTAAAACCCTACGAGGGCTGGCCTCTACTAGGAGAGTCTAATAACCCTAGTGCCCCGAAACTGCTGGGACTTTAACCCTTAGACAATTGGAGGGTTACCCACAATGACTTGACATGACATTATTGATTCTTCCGATCGGAACATCGAGGCATGACAACATGACTCAATTACATTATAGATACATCCCGGAATAAACATCGGGTTAGAATACATAAGATACATAGATGAATACATTCCAAAGTTACAAATACATCAACATAACGAACCGTTTGGATACATTGAAGGAGAGGAATTGAAGAGAAAGAAAACTATAGTCCATTGTTGTCGTAGCTTATACTTGAGACTGCATCCCTTTGTCCCTTGGAGCACTTTGTGTTCTTCCCATGCTTGCCTTTTCTTGTGAGATTGCTATCGAGAGATGGAGGATTGAGGTGGTGGTGGCCCAGGTGGAGGACTCAATTTCTCCGGTTTGTAGACGTGCCGACAGAGGTTGTCATTCTTGTAATCTCTAATTTATATTAATAGAAATATATTTTCATGTCCAATGATGTGCATTTAAATGAATATTGAATCCATGCATGCTTTTAATTTCTTATACATTATTGATTATATATGCTAGAGTAGGTCTAACACCATTATATATCATGCTTGTCTTGTTTTCTTATTGTTGAGAGAGCAAATTGTTAACACAAGTGGGATTGGAAAAGCTCAACGGGGATCCACATCAACCATCCAGAATAAGGTATGTTTTGAGATCCTTTAGTGTTAGATGTTTTATTTCTCTTGCATATTGGGAAGGGATTGATTTCTATGGTTACTCTGTCTGTTGTGGTACCCCAAGCCATTGGAAGTTTTTTCTATAACAACAACATACAACAACAAAAAATATTTAGGCTAAACCTCTCTTCAACCATTATAGATATACAACTCTTCCTTTCTATAAACTAGAACAATCTTGACACACACCCTACATATGTCCAACTTAATGTTTCAACAATTATACATGTAGTTGGAGGATACACAAGCTGAACAATATATTTAAAGCACAACTATCTCAACACACACACCTCAGATTACAACCCACAACCACTATGAGAGAAAAACATCCAATGGAGAACAAAATCTCCCTTCAACCTAACCATTTGAATAAACCCTCTATCTAAATATGTGTCATGGAGAAAATATAAACCCCAACAATTGTGCTCTGTATTTAACTCTAGTGGATGAATACACTACAAATATGACTAGTGAGGAATATATCGACACCATTATCTTGATTTGATACTAAGTGAAGGAACTGGGGTAGGGCTTGAACAAACTCTACCAACATGAGCATAAATAGACAAACATACAAAGAACATAGAATTTATTTTTTTATTCAATCAAAAAATGATAAAACATATTTATAAGAAGCACTATTTATATATAGTTTTTCAAATCTCTCAATGGGATTCTTTGGAAACCCCTCCCTCTTCCAAATTTGAATCTCAAGGCTATCCTCATCCAGATCCTATCTTTTGTGTGACAACAACCAACTCCTTTCAAGTTTGTCCTTCTACAATTACAAAGCATTCATGGTGAGCTCGTTCAACCACACCCAACATTAATATCTCATGTGATGGAGGCATCCACATTGTGGACCCACATTCAATCTTTGTACATATGACATTTAAATCTAGAATTGGAATCATTAAATCCTGCCATTAATTTCTTTACCTTCTAGATCCTTCTTGATACTTCATGATCTTCCTCTTTGACCTTTCTTATCATCATTCCAAAGTTGTGAATTGATATTAAAATTCAACCGAAACCTATACATTATTGCCATGAGTCATAATGAAATTGGATCATGGGATATGCCATTCATTCTTCTCTATAAAACCTCCTCATAATGACTCCTTTTCATAGCATCACAATTGAACTACGCAATGGTGATGTGAGACAAGATCCAATGCATCGTCGAGCTTCTCCATTGACATTCCCAAATTGTGCATAACTTGCACACACTTATACATATAAAAAAACTCACCTTGTCGATGCACCATTGCCACTTGTTTGTCGTTGTTTCATCATGTAGCCTTCAAGTATGCTTCTTTTGACAACACCATCAATATTCTATCACTACTTCTCTTACATACATGGGATATTGGATCTTCGTATGGTAACTCAGTTTCAAAACTATGTTCTGCTCTTATAAATCCATTTTCATTGGCATGTTAGCATCGATCTTCTACATTGATCCAAAACTTACTTTTTATTGAACACCCTGATACAATGCAAAAAATATTCCATCAACACTGGGTTGTTGGACCTTTGCATACTTGCATCCAATATGGACTCCCTGTTGAAATATTGTAACTTCGAAGAATATTCTTTATGTATCTTTTGTGGTCCCCGATGGTCCAACCGGGAGAACCACTTGTATTACATTGTACCCCGATGCTCCTAATAGGAAGAACTAATAAGAGTCATGAGGTAGTCCCCTCAAATTGTAAAGGTGGGTCATCAGCACCCCAGTGTGGTTACTTGAGCCTACATGTGTAACTCGATCCTACATGAGTTAACTTAAGCCGACATGTTAATTGAGTAAACTTTAAGTAAATGGATGAATATAAATAGAGGTGTAGTGCTCCTCATTTGAGACATACACACTCACTTGGAATAACGCACTTGTGGAGGAGAGGAGTTGCTGGAGAAGGAGTAGAATCAGGTTTTTGATCTCCTTGTTGTTTTTACCTTTTTCTCTTTTTGGGGCATCTATATTGAGGAAGATTTTGCTGGGTTTTTCCCTTTAGGGTTTTCCCAGGATAAATCTGTGTTGTTCTTGTGATGCTGTTTCTTTCAGTGATCCTGTTTTGTATGCTTTTATTATGAAAAATGAAATAATATACTGATGTCTTAGTTAAGCATATGAAAATTTCACACTCCCCAAGGGGATATTTGATACAACTTCAAGTGTCCCATTGAGACTCTTCATTGAGCCTTGTCTATTGGCCCTTTCCTAACTGACACCTACATGTACATATCGAATGTTCTAACTCTGATGACCAATATGCATCATCCACTTCTCATCACTATGAGGTTCTCCATTGAACCTTCCAGATAGACACTTTCATTTTAGATCCTCCAACTAACCGCATCTATGATTATACTTCCACATGCCAACATCCAATTTTATTTTGAATTAAACTCATTGAGGCTCCTCATGATCACTCTTATCGACATCTAGGTATTATAACCTCTGTCACCCTCAAGTATTTCACCTCTGATATTTTGATAGGAATTTATTGTGACAAAATTAACCTTCACATAGATTGTATAAGAAAATAGAGAAGAAGAATAATGTGCTATGACACAGAAAATTGAAGAACAATTGAAAAAATCCTCCATGCATTATTATTCAGCATTATGAGTATATTTATAATAAACCATCAAGTAAAATTCATGATCCTAAAGAGGAAGTTTGACTCCACTCATGTGATAGGAATTTATCATAGAAACCATCACTACACATTATTTCCAGTCATACTGAAGAAGATTAGTTCATTGAGTGTAACTAATAGTAGGTGGACTAAGAAGGTGCATTATCTAGTTAACTGATGATAACTAATGATGGATGGAATATAATAGGTGTTTAGTTGAGTGTTAGTGATCATGTGAGCTTGTACTAACTTAGGTGATGAAATCAAGGCTAGTTACTTGATGGTAGGATCCTAAATTGTAGGAGACTAGCTCAAGTGGGCCTAAAATCATGCATGAGATTGCATTAACTCCTATAAACAAGGAAGTGGGTGCATTTGTGGATAATGAGTATAATAAAGACAAAATAATAGTTTGGAGTGATTAATAAACTTAGGCCTATACACTAGGTGGTCAACTGATAAGGGCCTAAGCACTAGTAAATCAAATAAATGATTAACGCTAATGTATATATGGGTTAAATATTCCAAAAAATATCTTTATTCCTAACTTATGTGAGGAAATTGAAAAATTAGGGCCCAAAAACAAAGGATAAGGTCACTCTTTACAAATTTATTTGTGCATGTGAAATGAGGGAAGATGAAATACCACATGGGGGAAATCCTCCCTCAAGAATGTGCATGGCACATAAAATAAATGAATATCTTCACTTTCTATTTTTATTTACTTGAATAATCTTAATGTACTTCTTTTGGGTGAAAAAATTGGTGAAGATGTTTTAGATTCGTTCATCATGTATCCGTTTTCTAGTTGTGCAAAGAGAAAACATGTAACAAACCCCTCGAAACTCATCTTCTGGTGATGAAAGAGCATCATATGAATGCTTATTCATGTAACAAAATAAATGATCATATCTAAATACAAAACTAGATATGGAAAATATATATGTGTTATCATCTCGTAACCAAAGAACATCAATGAAATCAGCAGGTTCAATCTCTTGTGTCGCTGCATAATGGTGAACCAAACCATAAACCTTTCTTCCAAACTGATGTAAAAAATTTCTAATTCTGCAATAGATTTTATGAGGCTTTGAAATATTAGAGTATAAGTCATATGGAGAAAAAAAAAACCAAGGTATGGTGGCACCAAAATCAGGTAGGGTCATAGTAGGAAGTGAGCAAGAAAACTAGGTGGAACTAGAATACATTGACAGTTGGACAAATATGGAGAGTATAAAGAACTTAAATTAGAAATAATGAAGGTTATATTAGATCCAAATGTATGTAAAAACAACCTAAATATATCCAATTACATGGAAACCAAAACGATGGAGGAAATCAAAGACATAAGAAAAACTTGCACTAGTGACACAGTATCGGAAGCCATGAAGTTGTGAGATTTACCAACTAAAGAATTTGTGGGTTGTAGAGTATTTTGTGCATAAAGTGGATGGGAAAATGGTTTCATAAGCTGCACATAATCCTGCAAATAATATTCTAAATTAGATAAAGAAAAATTGGAATGGAGTTTGAAGGAGTTCAATGGAGGCAAGTCAAAAACTAGTGGCAAAAAAAAGTATTGAGAGATGGGTATAGAGAAATTATAGGTGGTATATCCAAAGAAGGAAATGAGATTGATGATTCTCATATATCAGAATGTCTATCAAAATTAGACACATGGTAAAATGATTTAACTTTGGATCTCCTTCATTTTTCGTAGCTTCAGATACATCATGGAATTTTATTCCAAAAATGTACATAATGAAGTAGTTCCTGGCTAACAGCCCGGATGTGGCTTGTACTGGAATCCATTAAGGAAAAGATGCACTGAAGAGGAATTGATTGTATTGGGTACCAAAACACATTCTATATAATTTTCAAAACACAGTTGTAATATACTGGCACACGTTTTAACTTATGACCTGACATGTTAAGTCCATTAAATAAGAGTTATCTATACATTAGCATTAGCTACTATATATATA